>NTPY01000531.1:708711-769275 GCA_002922825.1 Brachionus calyciflorus
TATTACGTTCTCTTCATCTTTTGAGAATAAAACAACAACTACAACAAAAAAGAACAAATTATACAAATTTTTTTAAATTTAAAATTTTTTTTGAAACTCAATACAGGCTTAATAAAAAGCTTTTTATTTTTGTAGACTAAATTACTTAAGATGATCTCGAAGTTAATTTATTTTTAGTTGGTTTTAATTAAGAAGTAAAATAAAAAAGAAAGCCTGGTCTGAAATCAAAACCGCATTTTATATTGACACAAATTCTGATTTCGTTTATGTTTCAATTCATTCTTGCAAATAAGTTGAAATTTTACAATTTTGATTCTTGTTATTTACTACAAATAACCTAGAATTTCTCATTAAACACTAATTAAAAATGTCTATACAGTATAAAAATATAAATAAGAAAAGTAGGTGAAATAATTCATCATTTTTTTAAGTATTTAAATTCAAGATATTTTATCATAGTGGGATCTTCTAGAAAGAATGGACTTATGATAAAAAACGAAATCTTTAAAATTCCTAATTATTTTTTTTTCCACTTGTGCTGAAGAATCATTTTTGGCGAAATAAGTTTGTGAAAAAAAAATTTTCGATTAACGGAAGAGGTTTAAAACTGTACAAAAACAATAAAATCTTAGATTTAACCGTCCTTTATTCCATGAAATTTATTTAATTTTTCATAAGATTGCTAAAAAAATATGTTTAAATGTTTATGCACCTATAAATAAGGTTTGTATGGTTTTGTAATCATAATTTTTCACTCTTTTCTATTCTACAGTTACGAAGTCTCGCTTTTAATAAAAAGTTAAAATGATAACCACACGTGAAACATTTGATCAGAAAATAAACTTTTAACTTAGAAGCAATTAAAATTTATTAAAGCATGTCAATTTAGATTGTTTGAGAAATTTATCTTATTGGTTTCGCCTGCGAAATTTTTTCACCCATGGTTTTTTCCTCTATTTAACGTAAGATTGAGTCCAAGATATTGGTAATATGAACAAAAAACTCGTTAATTTAATGAGTCCAAAGATAATAACTTTTTGTATGTTATACATCTGAATTACCTTCTCAAAGGTGTTGAGGATAGAAAAAAAGGATTTTTGGGTACTAAATGTAATTATATTATATATAAAGTTCAAATATTCTGTATTTTAACTTCACTATAATGTTTAAAATTTAAGAAAAGTTTGCTTTGAACCTAAAAATACAAAGGAAACATTTCAAAGTATCAATAAGGATTTAATTGTTAAAAAAAATTCTCTCTAATGTCAAAATGAAAATTTTTCTGAAATCGGGAAGGAGTTGAAATTAATTAAGCTGGTCCCTTTGATTTTTTTTGGTCACTTATTTGCTGGCCACGTAATAGATGAACAGCCTTGTTTACATAAGCAAGCAGAATTTGTTCGTCACGTTTTGCAATTGCCCAAAAATTTGATTTAGGAGTTTTATATTAGGAGATTTAATTAAAATCACCAAACTTTGACTTATATTATTTAAAGCATAATGTTTTTGCTCGTTTACTTGCATTCAGTGAGCTTAAAATTTAAATCTATTTAAAGAAATTAAGAGAAAAATTTCAATGCGTTGGTCAGATGATTCGTTTTTTATTTTTTCATGGTGCTTTTGAAATTTGATTACGATTAAAATAATTTTTGTTGTGTTTTTCAATTTTTGTATATTTAAAAAAAAATATCAGACTGACACTTTTCACCTATTGCTATAAAGAAAAAAAATTTTTTTTAGTCATCATAACCCCAATTTATCAGAAACTTGATTTATTAAATCTAAATTCAAAACAAAACCCTTAAAAGATTCAGGAAAGATTCCTGACAACAGCAAAAATAATGGATTAAAAAAATCAAAAAACTACAGTATAAGTTAATATTTAAAATTTCAAACAAAATAAAAAAATAAAAAAAGGGCATCCTGCTGCATTTATTAGACATGGAACCAACCGACCTCTAATTGTTCTCATCAATGCAATTTTAATTTTAAAAGCAACAATTAAGCAACAAAATTTTTTTACAAAAATGCTAAGCGCTATAATTTTTTTTTGGGAATGGATTAAATTTATTCTGTAAATTGTACAAGAATGCACAAGGTTTGTATAGTTGTTATTCGGTTTCTGCTAATTTTTTGCCATTAAAAAAGGATTAGAAAATTTTTTTGCAATTTTAGCAGAGGCTAAATAAACAATGCAAAAAAGTTGTAAATTCTTATACAATTCACAGAATTAATTTATTCTATTCACAAAATAAAAATTATGGCGTTTTGCATTTTTGAAAAAAAAATTTTGTAACAAAAATTCCTACTAGCTTAATTTGTTTGGTAGATGTCGAAAAATAACTCGATGGCAATGTTGATGAAAAATGACAAATTGAATTCTCTTGCGATCAAATTCGGTCCTTAAATAATTTTTTATGCAATTTTATTTACAATAAAAGCCCTTTAAAATTAAGCAAAAATTTTAATAAAATAAAAATCTTTTTAAAACTGTTTTTATTACAATAAAAAAAAGTAAACATGACTAAACGAATCTTAAACGTTTACCAAGTTTCACATTTAGACAATTAATCATTTTTAAACACAACAAAAAAATTTAACAGCGAGAAATAATTTAAAAAAATTAAAGATTGAATCATCAAAAGTGGTTAAATGAGATGACATCAAGATTTTGTAGAAATAAATTTTATTTACATAACAAGACAAGCTTCTGAAAAATCTTGATGATCAAGCTTGGTCAGATGCATTCCGATAGTTTTATTTTTTCCTTTTTCAATATCTGAAATATATTGTTTTTTGACAATTTTTTGATTTTTTGATTTCAAGTTTTGAACAGGCTTATTTATTCTGCCTGTAGAATTATTTATTTTTTCTTCATTCTGATATTTCAATTCAATTGGACTTATTTTAAAATCTTTTGAATCACTAAAAAATCTAATGAAATATTTCATGTCTACATCTTTTTTAAAACACGTTGGAATTATTAAATAAACACCAGGTGACAACTCGAATTTTTTATTTATTTCTCTTTTATAAATGTAAAGTCCAGTATTGTCTACAAATTTAATGTTTGAATCTTTTAGTACTTGATTGTTCTCTAGAAATTTATAAATATGTACACCCAATGCTTCTCTAGAACCTTTAAGCTTTCCTAATTTTTCTCTCTTTGTTAAATTATCAGTCTGCATTAGAGAAATTATGAAAGAAACATTTCGACTTTCAGAGCTTAAATCTAAAATATATTTTGGATTAGTGAAAAAATTTTGATTTCCACTATTAGATGATCCGCCAGAGTTAACACCTATTTTCCATTCGCCATTAAACTGCTCACATTTCCAATCATCATTATGAACTTTATAGTCAAAAATACTTAAATTTGTATGCACAAAATCCAAATTATCAAAATATTTTAGAAAATCATCAAATGATATAAAAAATAGTCCATCGTTTTGACATGATACAAAATCAATTTTTTCTTTTATTTCATTGCATAATTTTTTCCATTCGACCGAGTCCTGAGACCATTTTCCTGTCCATGGAATTTCATGACCCCAAGGATTTCTTAGTCTAAAAAATCAAATTAAAAACTAAAACACCCAAGAAATATTTTACTAATATTAAAATACTTTAGAAGTCGAATCCGATTTTTATGCTTTGATAAATCCTCATCTCCAGACACTCTAAGCTCAAACTTTCTTAAATTGTCATCATAAAAAATTTCAATTGGTTTTAAAACTGTATAAGTATGACCAGTTCTTAGTTTATTTTCTAAATATAAACTTTCGTTTTCATTTTTAGGCAAATCGATGGCACAACCAGCCATTGATTTCATGTCAAAATATTTCAAAATAGTCTTCCAAAGTTTATCTTTATCTTTTTGATTTTTTAATTGAAAGTTTTCTTGTAAACCTCCAGTAAAATCAGTGAGTGAATCGTTTATTTCACCACTAATTAAATTAAAGTAGCCTTTATTTATTTTTGCATATGCCTTTTCTAATAATGGACCATACATTTCATTTGGATTTTTTAAATTTCGACTGTAGACTAACTTATCATTTTTGAGAGGAAGTCGATCATCAACGACTACCTCGATCCATTCACCGTAAAGCCAAAATCGAAATCGAAATATACCAGCATAGTTTTCATTAAAATTTTGATCCTTAGGCACAATTTTTTCGAATTTATCTTGATTTTGAGATAATGCGGCTATTCCAGATATAAGCCAGCTTAAAAATTCAATTTTAAATTTGACGAAAATAGTAAATTTTCGAGCATAAAAATTACCAATCTCCTAATTCTCCTTGATTTAAATACCAATTTTGAGTATCTTCTGAAATGAATACTGGATTTGTAATAAATTCGTGAGGACGTTTCCAAATAAATAAGTCTTCATCATTGTTCTTTTTAGAAATGGAATTTTTATCAGCTGGAAATTGATCGTCTTCAAAAAGTACGCCTGATTTTAAGCAGTTTTGTTTTATTTCACTAAAACTCTGATTTAAAAAGTTTTTATAAGACATTTTTCTGATAGGGGAAATAATTTTTTATTCTAAAAGACTACCTATTTATTCAAAATACTTTGTCTTAGAGTATTTGAAATTACACAATTATCTTTGAAATCTTCTGATAGCAGACTAAATGTACCAATTTATAATTATTTGATTAATTATCTAGTACCATGGCAACATATTTGAAAGCTAATCTAATACTTGGTTAAAAAAAATTAAATAATTAGATTTTATAATTATTTTTAAAACATCAAAGACGCACATTTATTATTTAAATTGAATTTTAAAAGCTTGAGTAATAAGCTTTTTTTAAATTTTTTTAAGTGAATATTTAAGTATAAGAAAGAATACTTTTTAAGAATTACTTAATTCATTTACAAACTTTTTAATTTAACTTTTTTGCTGTTTTAAAGCTGTGTTAGTTTTCGGATTTTCGGAAGTAAATGCCGCATTTATCACTTTTCGAAAAAAAATTGTTTTTACGTATAGGAATAAATTCGAAATTCGAGTTTAAGTGCCGCATGAAATAGCAAGGTATTACGGTAATTATATTTTCTGGTAAGCTATATTTTGTTTTTTTTTCTTCTTTATATCTTTGATAAGAATAATAGCTATGTAAAAACTATAATCTCTCACTTAGGATTCAGTTGTTCAAAAAAGATAATGAGACAAGAGCAATATCCTTTATTTAAAAAACCAAGTAGTAAACAGGAAATAATTTTCTAAAATTTTAGGTACTTAAATAGTTAACACTGATAAAATGTAGATCCAAGATACAGATTGAAAGCATGTATATCAAGATTTATTTCCTCTTTCAAAATTTTACGATAAATTAATATTTTGCCAAATATTTATATTTTATTTGAAATGAATGAATTTACTCTTACCAGATATTTTATTGATATTTTGAAACTTAAGAGTCGATTATAAATAATGTAAATTTGTTTAAGTCAATTATATCTATAAATGATAATAGAAAAGTATTGACTATTTTGACAAGTAATCTGATCAAAGATGGATCCTTTCTTTACAAAATAGTTTTTAATAAAAACACCCAAGACATTGGTTTTTAATTTTCAAAAAAAAAGCCACTTAAATCAACTGGATCAAGGTATAAGCAACTAATTAAAATTATTAAAGACGCATCTTGAAAAAGTTTATTTTTTTTCAAATATTAGCAGCTTTTCTAAATGAATAAAGGAATTTGAAATTTTGATTAGCAATACCATGAAATCGAATTAATGGTTTCTTCTACTGGTTTTTGACTGCTTTCAGTAATAAAAAATTCAACGCTTATAGCAAATTAATAGTAATTTGATGAAATTAAAACTATAACTACTAACTGCTTAGAAATTAAGCGATCGTTTGAAAACCTCTGTATTTGAAAATAACATGGACTTCGAAATTTCTAAAACATTCTCTCAATTTTCTAAAAAGTAATTTTCAAAATTTCAACCAATAAGCCTCATATCTAACTAACACTAATTTTACAACTGAAACCCTCTTATTTTCAAAAGCAACAAAAAATATTCAAGGATTTTTTTTATTCTCTTTCAAAAAAACCAAGCACTTCTGTTTGAAAAGAAAAAAATAGAGAGAGAAAAAGAGAAAGTTCGAAAAGAAAAAAAAAAGCAATATTTAAACTGTCAAAATTTTTCTCTAAATTATTTCATAACTAAAAAAATTGAAAAGAAGAGAAAAAAAATGAAAAATTTTCTATTTGTGTTAAATTTTTGTTTGATAAGCCAAGCATTGACCGCTCCATTGGCCCAGGATGTTTCATTACTAAGCAATAAGCGTAATTTTAAAATAGCTAATCGTGGTCGTTTGGATAAACGCGAAACAATTCAGTCGATTCATGCTTTGCGTAGCAATGTGCCACGATTTTTTGGCGCCAATAAAGAAGTCAATGCAGTTCCATTAAGAATGCAAATTTCAGAGGTAAAGAAAGCTATAACAAACGATGAGCATCGCAAGGAACAAAAAATAGTCGAAGTTCCAGAAAATTCAAGTCCCAAATATGATTTAGATGAGTTGAAACGTTTGTACGAATCAGCTATTTCAAATTTAAGAGCAGAAACAATTGGATCTAATAATTACATTCAAAAAAAATCCAACATTGCTGAAAAAGAATTGGATAAGGTCTTAAGAAATGTTGAACAAATAATCAATAATAGAATTGAGCTTTCATTCTATAGTATTCAAGCAAAAATGGAACAAGCCAAGAGTGCCCTAAGTCAATTGAGCAATAAAGTTATCAATAATATTGATTCTAAAATGGAGAATATGTTGAATGATCTAACCAAACAAATTAACAAAGAAAAAAATGAGATTGAAGAGAAAATTGTTTCTTTCAATCAAAAGCTAGCTCTTTTAAGTGAAAAATTGGAAAGCACAGTTCAGCCTACGACTCAAGCAATAGTTGAAGAAATAGGTAATCACGTAACAACAATAAGTTCAACATCTGAAAGTTCTGATTCAATCGAAACCACTCAGTTGTTTGACACAGCTTCAACTACCCAATCAGAAACTACTCAAAAAACTGAAATTACAACGACAGATAGTACGAAAACAGATGGTAAAACCTCAATAGAAGAAATTTTTACCACTTTAGAACCAGAAATTACAAAAACACCAGAAGTAACTTTGATTCAAACTAATGAAGCTCCATCAGTAGTTGAAGAAGAAGCCCCATTCACTTCGAAATTGTTCAACAGTGAAAACAAATTGGAAGAGGTTTTAGATCAAAATTCAAATGAGATCTCAGGCGAGCAACCAATTTAAAAAGGCTCTTAAATTTTAATTTATTTTTTAAAGTTGTTTTTTTTTTTAGTAGTATTTATTCAGTTTTAATTGTTTTAGTTGTATTTATTATTTTATGGTTAAAAAAAAATTTTTTTTTAATTTTAATTGATTGACATTTTACTGTCTTTTTGTTGGTAATGGTCATTAAAAATGATCATTATATTGTTTCAAAATAAAATTTTCTCTTTTTGTAATTAGTTGAAAAATTTTTGTCGCCCTCAATTTTCTTAAGAACGGCACGGAGTTTTATACGGTGTATGGTATTTTATATTAGCTGTACTGTAGAATTTTTCGGAATTAATTAAGGATTTTCTCTACCAAGCCTCATAATTTACATTTCTATAATTACATACCCGTACCTTATCCGAGCCGCTTTTGGAGCATACTAAAAAAATATCATTATTTATTTTAAAGCTTTTATGTTTTTCGTCGTGAATTTTTTCAAAATTAGAAAATAAACTCTTAAAAATACAAAAAATCTTTAAAAATTGAAATAATGTATCCGAATTAAGGACGTTGCCGTACTCCCGAGAAAAAAATTAATTGAATACGAGTACGGCTTCAGTATTAATTCTTGTGTGAAAAAAAAAATTCAATTTGAAAAAATAAAAAATATTTTCTAATATCTAAAAATTATTGAATTTTATTTATAAGAAGAAAAAAAAGTTTAACATTTTTATTTAGTTACAATTTCTGTAAATTTGTTTCTTGAATGGCATACCTTCCTGTATATTCGGTTCTGAACGGCCATTCGGCAGTTTTCGATCTTACCATTTTCTTATCTAAATCATTTAATGATCTGTACTCACTTTTTGTTTTAGGTCTTATCGATTTTAAAATATCTGTTTGATTCAATTTCAAGCTACTGTTAAACCACGTGTTATCATCTTTGAAAAAAATAAAAAAAATAAATTTTAAATTTAAGAATTTTATGTTCATATTTTTTAGAAAAAATAATTGTTTTATATAAGTACGTCTAACTTAACTTACATTGATGCCTTTGTAAATAGTATCCATTATTCGGTCGTCCATAATCAAAAATAATTTGACCAGCTTGATTTGTCAGTGGTCGCTTGTACATGTCAATATTGACAAATTTTTCAGCTGGTTCACCAACAAAATGCGATCTAGTTCGTATTCCTAAAAATTTTGTTAGAAAAATTTTTTTTTTTAATAGATGTTTGTCTTTGAAAAATTGAACCCACCAGTTTCATCAGGTCCCCAAGTCGGATATGAACCGTATTTACTTTTAGTATACTCTGGAGGGACTAAATTGCTATGCGGGTCTTTAGTAATATAGCAATAAGGCTGAGAGGCACTTTGTCCACGAATTAAATGCTCATTATAAGTATCACTACATCTTTGAATAAAGATTCGTTGATTAGGATCGGTTTCTTGTCCTGCTCGGGTTGTTTGTCTAAAAACAGATTCACTATGCTAAAAAAAAAATTATTTTTTATAAAAAAAAATATGCGGAATCATTTTCTTACTCTTGGTATATTAGCTAAGATTTCATCTTTTAAATTTGAATAAGGAGTGTTTGGACTTTGAGGACGAGCACCTTCTTGTGTATATTTACTATGAGGTTTAACTCTCTTTTTTAAATTATTTTTTTTAGCAAGGAAAATTTTTTTATTTAATTCAAATTGAAATTACTTTATAATTCGAGCGTAATAAATAGTATCCATAGTCTTCTTTATTTTTATCATCAAGTTTTTGAATTAGATCATTTGGATCTGAAGATGGCTCGTTAAATCTTACTTTATTCATTATTTTTGAATATAAAACTTGATGTAAACTCTTGTTCTGAAGCTTTATTTTATTTAGAGAAATAAAAAAAAATAAAACTTAGCTAATTGCAATTGTTTAAGAAATAAAACACAATATATATTAAAATAAAAAAAATCGGGTTTCCAAGGATACACAAGTAAGGGATTAAATCACTTTTTTCTTTATTATTAAGTGATTCAATCAAATATTTATTTAATAAAAAAATGACTAAAATTGACCTGGGATAAAAATCTGAAATGGTCACAAATAGAATTTGCATAAAGTATTTAAAATTTAATTAGAGTAAATTCTAGCTTAAAATTAGATTTAAGATTTCTGATTTTCAAGTGATATTTTTTTGTTATTTGGTAGATATAGTGTCATTTCTCACTTATATCACACCAAATTGGGATCTCGCCTGTTATGTGACCAGTTGTTCTCATATTCGCCTAATATGTGACCAGTAAAAAAGATTTATAAAAAAAATATTCTTTAAGACTTTTTTATTTACGTGATCAGTTATTCAATTTATATGATAAGTACCGTAAATTCTCACAAATTGTCCCAGGGGTATTACAGAGTTTACAAGCCTTAATAATGCTCAGTATGTTTTCAATTTGATCTATCTTTTTTTCCAATCAATTTTAATAGTCTCTAGTCCTTGTTACTTTTTGAATTTAAGTTCTGAATTTAATTTTGCATTAGCTACAGTCACTCAAATTTCATGATACCATGGGACAATTTGCGAGAGTTTACGGTATTTGAAAAAGTTAAGCAAAACAGAATCAGGACATGGTTCGACGAGACTGGTTCAAACTTTATTCCTTGTCACAATCCAGTGGTTGTTTCTAGAAAACGAAATAACGGTTTAATAACGATGATATTTATCGGGCCTGGGTCTTTTTATAGAAAACTTTTTTCTAAAAAAATTTTCATAGAAATTTAATATAGAAAAGTTTTATAGAAAAATTATTATATGTTTTTTTACTTAATTTTTATAATTAAACAAAAAAATTTAATCAATTTTAAATTAAAGAATTAAATTTTTATTTTGAAATTCCAATTGGTTTATTTAACTTTTAGGAACATATTAATGTAAAAAAGAGTACCGGAAAAATTTTCCAAAATTTTGTGAATTGACGACAAAATTCATTAAGACATTAATTAAAAATTATAAATTAACCTTTTAATAAGCCGTTTAATTTAAACAATTAATTTAATTTTTGAATTGAGATTAATAAACAAATTATCTATTAAAGCTTAATATGTTTCTAAAATTGCAAGTTAATTAAACTATAATAATTTTTCTATAAAAAAATTCTATGAAAAGGATTTCTATATAAAATTTCTATAAATGTTTTCTATAAAAAAGTTTTCTATAAATCGACATAGAGCCTATTAATCTGTTCATTCACTGAAATTTACAAAAGGTGACCGTGAAATGTAAATTAACACGATTTCAAAAATCTTAGTAGATATAAAATAATTTTTTTAATTTTGTTTATTAATACAAAAATCATCCTTATCTTGAGGTATCGGTTAAACTGTTGAACATTAAAGTCAACGTCTATTTTCTTTCATTGTCTTGCTGTTGTTGAGCGATTATTACAATTGATTTCGATATACTATCAGCCTCTTGTAAACGATCTTTTTTATTTGGACAAAAAAGTCCCTTTATTGGGATATCGTCTGTAGGGCTTTGAATTTTTCATTTGCTTGTTTCCTTTAAAAATTATAAATAGATATTAAAGAGAAAAACTTAATTCACTCATTCAAAGCTTTATTATTTAATTAATCATTTGCATTTTAGAACTTAGAATTCATCTTGATTCGATCCAAATTTTTATCTTGATCATATCGGGTTAAAATTTCCGATTTTTGATGACCTGGATTACTTATCGCCTCCTGTTGCATTTTTTCTGGAGATGAGTGCATTCTTGAATGTCCGGCACTTTTGCTCAGATGACCTTTTGTATCCTCTGACTGAAATTTTTTTCAAATTGGTTGATTTTGTAATTTTCGCACCGACACGAAGAATTTCTATTTTTGATGTCAAATTCAAGAATTTAAACGTCTTTTATTTAAACTTCAATCATAAATTTATTAAGATTAAAGATCAGCTGATTAAAAATTTATTTATTTGTTTAAAATTCTTTCTATTAGAAAGAGAAAACATTTTGTTTTTAAACGTTAATAAATTTTATTGAAAAAATACTGTTCTTAAATTATTAGACCAAAAATAAAAGTAATTTGTCAAAAATTTTGCCAAAAAAAATTAAAAGAAGAAAAAAGCTTCGAATTTTATCTTATTAAATCTCATTTCATTTAAAGTCTCTCTAAGTATAGTTGAAATCTTCAATTGATCTTTAAAATAATCTATGAAATTACAAGTTTGAATCTAAAAATTTAAACCAATAAAAAAAAATCTTGAAAAAGCTATTAAACAAATATTTACTGTTATCCAATGAAACTTTTCATTGTTTTCTGGATTATATTTATTTTTGTTAGAATCATTTAGCTCTGAATTGAAAAGATTAGTAAAAATTGTTTCTTTAACCTCGTCCATTTGATTCAATTCTGAAACGTTTAAATACAAATACTTCAAATCTTTAAGACCGTTGAAGTTTTCAGCCGTTAAACCATTTTTGAGAATGCTTTGAGTAGTTATGTATAAAAAATCTAAATTTTCCAGCATCTCAAATGGACTTTTTTCAAGTTCAATTATATCCTCAACACATAAACATTGAATATTTTTTAAGTTTTGATCAAATTTCTTGACTAAATTACATGAAATCTGCAATAATTTAAGGTTAGTACAAAAAATCTGATCAAAATTATTTTCACATCCACGTATGTCCAATATTTCCAAATTTTTTGAATTTTTCAAAAAATCTAAAATTCTGAGCTGATTTTGAGATAGCTTAACTACTCTCAAACTTTCATTTAAATTGAACAATCTAGAATCAAGAGTTTTAATCTTATTGCGGGATAAATCAATTAATGTGAGACTAATACAGGGATTGAATGAGTCGTATGCCAAATCTAAACCTTCGTTTGAGTTTAAACTTAACACTTTTAAATTTGAAAGCCCATTAAATGAATCCTTATTTAAATTTTTTATAAAATTGCGGTTCAGATTTAGAGAAAATAATTTTTTTAAGCTCAAAAAACTGTTTGCTTCAATTTTCTCAATTTTATTTTTTATTAGATTCAAACTAATTAAGTTTTCAAGTCCATCCAGCATTCCGACTCTAATCTCTGATATTAAATTGCCTTTTAGGTCTAAATACTTTAGATTTCTTAAATTTTGAAAAGCTTTAATTTCTATTTTTATAATTTGATTGTTCTTCAAATCTAATTCAATTAAATGATCTAATCTGGGAAATTCCGAAATTGTTGGAAATCGTCCTATTTCAATTTTAATTTTTTCCAAATTTTCAAAATTTTTAAACGTTTCAATTGGAAAATTTTTAGCGGAAGAATTAAAAAAATAAAATTCTTTTGCATGACATGTGTTGAAATTTCTAACAAGAAAATCAAAATCGGACTTCCTTATTTCCTCAAACTTATTTGTACAAATTTTCCAAACTTCTATTTGATTTCTTTCTCTATTAGATAAATCAGTAATTGGCTCATCTTTTCGACTTATTAAAACTTTTAACAAAAAATAAAAAATCAGGTCATCCTTAAAATTAAATATTGTAATTTTATATTTTAAAATGTTCCCTAAACCTTTGCCTACTACTCTTTGAATTAAAAATGAATTCTTGGTTTATGCTATGTAGAAAACTTTCCATCGAAATTATTAGTAAAGTCCAAAAACAAACATAATTTCGACTTTTTCGAAGACTTCCAATTTTTTAAGGAAAACTTAACTCTCTTTTACGACATTATACGTAATTTTCTGTAAATTATAGTAAAATTTATTTTAAAAAGTATATACTGCACTTGCTTCGAAAAAGTGGCATTACCCATTACCATTACGGTTATTTTTGGAAAAAAAATTTTTTTGAGAAAAAATAAATTCAAAAAAAAAAAAAATTCAAAAATTTTTGTGGTAACGGTAATGATAATGGTAATGGTCAGATAATGGTAATGGTAATGCCATTTTTTCGAGGCAAGTGCAGTATATACTTTTTAAAGTAAATTTTACTATAATTTACAGAAAATTACGTATAATGTCGTAAAAGAGAGTTAAGTTTTCCTTAAATATTTTTTTTCGAAAGAAATCTCAAATTAAAAAAAAATATAAAATCCTCAAAATTTTATTTTTCTTTCGACTATGGAAAATTCGAATTGAAAATTTGGTAAATTCCAATGACCACATCAACACTTTTTTTAAACAAAATTTATTTTGAATATTACTTTTATTGACTGGCTTTTTTTTTAGTTAATTGTACATTAATAAACTTGACATGGCAAGTTTTTTTAATATTAAAGCAACTGACTGGAAATTAAAAGAATGAAGACCCCATAAATGTCTTTTTTAGATAATTAGGCATCATGTGGTTGTTTTTTTTGCATTTTGTAACTTAATTTTCTTATAAAAGGCATTTAGAGCTAAATTTTGATAGAAAAGTTATTCTTTTTTGATAAATAGCTGTTCGGGCTTTTAAGTTTCAATAGTAAAAAAAACTTGTCACATATAGAATTGACGTATAAATTGAGCTTAACTCAGAGAGTAGTTGGTTTCCGGTAAGAGAATTTACTTTAAAATTTTCAAATAAATAAATATCATTTGCAAGGAGACATATTTCATCTATTCTTTTCCTTAGAAAAATTATTTAAAATTCATCAAAAAAAATTTTTAATTTATTTTTTCTTACTCAATTAAAGATGTTATGTTATTACTTATGTATTCGTTTAGAATAACTAATTTGTAAAGTCGATGGCTTTTGGACTCAATCAAAAAACAAAACTTTTTTTCAAATTCATTCTTTGGCTTGCAAACCAAATCGTTTAAATTCGAATTTTTTATTTTGTTAATTATTGAAATAAAGGAATCACGTAATGTGTTCAAAAGTTGACGTTCTTCTTTTGAATCCAAGCTCAGCTTATTTAGCTCTGTTTCTGTTTTTACATCAATCTTAATTACTAAGTCGGAATAATATTTCAAAATTTCGTCTTTTGTATTCATTTTTACTTAAGAATTAAAACCAAAAAAACAAAATTTAAAAAAAAAAACTTAAAATAAAATAAACTAAGAATGCTAAAAGATATTTTTTAAAATTTATTTATAGTTTTGTGAACAAATAAAAACTTAAATCTGGCCCTTGAAAAAACAACTACCACCAATTTTTTTTTAAAAAATATCTGGATGTTTTTAGGATCTTAATTATTATATCAAAAACTAACTTCATATAAGATATAGGAGATGAAGAGCTACAAAACGATATTTGTATAATACCTTGGAAGGCATTTTTGGGTAAATTTTTAATATTTTGTGAAAATCAACACAGACACCCCTACAACATATCATTTAAGGTTGTTGAGAAAACAATGGATTTAAAATGAATGCGTAAAATGGAATCCTTTTGTCAAGAAAATTGAACAATGCTTTTTTAAAGATTTTTTAAGAAATCTTCCTTAAAAAAAGAGGTTTTTAGCATGAATTTTTCAAATTGATTTTTTTTTAAATTAAAAAAAATGAAGCAACTTCAGTTGAGTTGAAAAAATGATCAGTCGTTTCGAATTAAGCCGAATAAAAAAAATACCGAACACTAATAATTACTGCCTTAATAACAAGATAAAAACGCCTTTAAATTTTGTCTTAACTTGAAAACTAAAAAAAATTTGCATTCTTATTTTAATATGCATTCTAAATTGCAACTCACATGTATATAAAAAAAACAAAAAAAATTTCAACTTTTTTTTTAATTCATTAATTTTTTTTTCTACAAAAATATACATGTGCTTAGTTAAAGCAAATTTAAAATTTCAATTTTTTATTTTTAAAGTATAGAATAATTTCAAATACCAAAAAATGGGTAAAATGAAGAAAAAGTTCGAGAGTGGTGCTGCCACTGCTTTCATTCCAAGAAATCAAGCCATTAAAAAACTCCAATTAACAATCGCTGACTTCAGGTTGAATATTTTTCAGGAGAAAATTTATCTAAAACTTTAATTAACCTTTTTTTTTGGTGCCATAGGCGTTTGTGTATATTGAAAGGCGTTTTTCCAGTTGAGCCTAAAAATAAGAAAAAAGTCAACAAGGGAAAGTCTGGTAATCGAACATACTACTATGCCAAAGACATAAACTACTTAGCTAACGAACCAATTATAAACAAATTCAGAGACTTTAAAGTCTATGTTAAAAGACTTAAACGCGCTAAAGGTAGACGCGATATCAAAGCATTGGGTCGTTTAAGATCTAATAAACCAACTTATAAAATTGATCATATAGTCAAAGAAAGATATCCTACTTTTACTGATGCTGTTAGGGATTTAGATGATTGTTTATCTTTAATATTCTTATTTGCTGTTTTGCCTAAATCAAAACGTGTCTATGTTGAAAAGGTCCATTTAGCTAAAAGACTTTCACGTAAATATTTTATAAAAACTTAAAATTAAATCAAAAAAATGATATTTTTTTTTTTTTAAGTTGAGTTCATGCACTATTTAATCAGCTCTAAATCATTAAGAAAATGTTTTATTTCAATTAAAGGTTATTATTTCCAAGCAGAAATTAAAGGTCAAAAAGTAACTTGGATCATGCCACACAAATTAGCCTATCAAGTATAAATATCTTACTATTATTTTGCTTTTGTTTGTTGTTGCTGAGACTAAATAATTTATTTTTAGTGTCCCGATGATGTTGATTTTCGTATTATGTCCACTTTTGTTGAATTCTATTCAATTAT
The DNA here is from genome assembly GCA_002922825.1 of Brachionus calyciflorus. Classification (NCBI taxonomy): domain Eukaryota; kingdom Metazoa; phylum Rotifera; class Eurotatoria; order Ploima; family Brachionidae; genus Brachionus; species Brachionus calyciflorus. Next base: position 724,655 of record NTPY01000531.1, read on the forward strand.
GTTAGGTTTTGTTAACTACAAGTCTTATCAAGATATTGGTTTGATCTATCCACCTAAAGTAAGTTTTGATCCATGTTGATTTTTTAGAGTTTTCAAAATGAAGTCCAAAATTTGTATTTAATAATTACGTCGTTCCGAAATATACCTTAATTCCTTACAGCTTGTTTAATTGCAATTTAATTTTGAATTTTTTTTTCACTTTTTTACCGTAATCACTGGATAGTAGTACCGGTATACAATCGAAATTTTTCAAAATTGTGCCACCACCATTTAAAGCCGAAAGACTTATGAATTCAATATGAAGAAAAAAAATCTGAAACCCTGGTTTTGTACCATTTTATAACTATCGAGTGATTACGGTAAGGTTTAAATCTCACATTTATCACTTTTCAACAAAAAAAAAAAACGTGTTTAATGTGTTTGAATAAATTCGAAATTTCGAGGTGCAAATGATATAAGGTATACGATTCAGTATTTTTTTTATATTTAAAATACCGTTTACAATTTAAGAAGAAGTGTTTCATTGCAGACTCTTTACTTATAAGTTAATACCATCGATATTAAAAAAATCGAAATTTTTAAAATTTAGAGAAAATAATTAAATCTTACAAAAATCCAAAATTTTTAGAAAATTTATTTTTTTTGAATTTCATGAACTAGGCTAAAGGTGTTTTATTCAATATAACATTAAAGTTTATCCAATCAAAGTAAATAAAATAGTGTTTTAACATTCATAAGTAAGGGGTTTGTTTATCCCAAAACAAACAAATATTTAACTGCGTTATACCTCATTACTCACCCGTTTTAACCTGCAAATGCAAATTCAAAAAATTTCCTCTTCTTTACTTGTTTGGAAGCTCAGTGGTACCAGCTCATTAGTAAATAAACCTAACGCAATTAAGAAGAAAAATAATAAAATTAAGTAGACAAGAAAGCTATATTATTTTTTGCATGGATCAATGTACCATCAGCGACGATTTTCGATTAGCTAGGACAAAAAATATTCATTCAATTCATTTTTAATCTGATAATTTCAGTTAACTTTATCTATAGGGAAATTTTGCTAATAATTCTAATATTGGTATAGTTTAAGATAAAACTTTTTTTTAAATTTTGATTTACAAATTTTTTTTTGTAAACAGGTTCTCTTGTAGACAAAATAGTACTGCACTTCTAGCGAACTTTCTACTTTGGCGAAGCGTAGCGTATCCGTAGCGAAGCGAACCGTATCCGTAGCGTACCATGGAGAACCGAAGCGTAGCACTCGCGAACCGTACCGTACCTACCGTACCGTACCGTAACCACCGCACCGTACCGTACCCACCGCACCGAATCCCAGTTTAAAAATGATAAATTTTAAAAAAGATACTTTAAAAAAAGACATTCAATTTTGCAAAAAAGATACTTTCAATTAGTATAAATTTATTTATCTATCGATTTTTGCTTTTGTCCGATGAATTTTCATTTGAAATCTTAATTTTTTTCTTAAAATTGATAAAAATTAGTTTATTAAAAAATAAAAATGTAATTAGTATAAGGATAAAAAAGTTTAAGTCAACTTGTCTAAGTCGAAGAAGGAGTCGACATAATAAGATAAATGTATATTTTCGCGTTTTTATCCTTATACTAATTGCATTTTTATTTTTTAATAAACTAATTTTTATCAATTTTAAGAAAAAAATTAAGATTTCAAATGAAAATTCATCGGACAAAAGCAAAAATCAGATTTGAGTTAAAAAAAAATGATGTTATAAAATTTAAACATTAGATAAATAAATTTATACTAATTGAAAGTATCTTTTTTGCAAAATTGAATGTCTTTTTTTAAAGTATCTTTTTTAAAATTTATCATTTTTAAACTGGGATTCGGTACGGTGGGTACGGTACGGTGCGTTGGGTACGGTACGGCAAGGCTACGCTTCGGTTCGGTACGCTCCGCTTTGGCTACGGTCCGCTTCGCCAAGGATACGGTACGGTTCGCTACGGCTACGCTAAAGTAGAAAGTTCGCTAGAAGTGCAGTATCTTTTAACTGCTAAAAATCATCTTAAATTTTTTTTTCAAAAAAAAGCTATCAATAACACATGATCCATCGAAATTAAAAGAAGAAAATGTCGATCTGAACGATTTTAATGATGAGGTAAATAAAATTTCAAAATAATTTTTTTTTACCTTAGATTAAAGCTTATTTTTTTGCTTACTTAAAAAAAAAGTATTTAGCTTCTTTGAATTGTGATTTTATTAAAATTAACGAAAGCCAAGATGAAAGTCAAGGTGACGAATTTCCATTAGTAAGTGTTCGTTAGAATTACTTTTTTTTCAGAAATCTAAAATATATTTTCAGGCTGATGAAGAAAATCAAGAAATGCTCGAAAAAGCCAAATTGGAAGAAGAAAATCTAAACAAACTAAAAGTTTTGTTCAAAGGATTAAAATTTTTCTTAAACCGTGAAGTACCACGTGAACCATTTGTCTTGGCTATACGTTCATTTTCTGGTGAGGTATCATGGGACAAAACAACAGCTCTAGGTGCCACTTATCCAGAAGATGATTCGAGTATAACACATCACATTATCGATCGTCCATTAGTTGGTAAAACTCATTTGAATCGTGTTTATATTCAACCACAATGGGTTTTCGATTGTATTAATGAAAATATGATCTTGCCTGTTGATGACTATTTACCTGGTGCTGTTTTACCACCTCATTTATCACCATTTGTTGATGTAACAGATCATGGTTACATACCACCAGAGAAACAAAAGTTAATTAAAATGAAATTAGGTATAACTGAAGAAGAATCAGATAAAAATGAGGTAAAAGAAGAGGAAAAAAAAATTGAGAAAAAAACTGAAAACAAAAAGAATGCACAAAAAAGTGAAGAGAAAAAATTAGTAAAAAAAGAGGAGACTAAATTGGTCAAAAAGAAAGCTAAAAAAGGTTCAGAAAGTGATGAGGAAAGTGAAGAGGACAGCGAAGAAGAGGAGATCAATGATATGAAAGTTGATTTGGACACACCTGATGAAGATGAAAGTGAAGAAGAGGAAGAAGAACCAGAAGAAGAGCCGGAAGACGCTAAAAAAGACAAAAATAAAAAACCAATCATTGCTGTTGTAAAAGCACAACCAAAAGTCGAAAACGTCAATATGATGTTGAAAAAACAAGCTGATGAAGAGAAAAAATTGACTGAGATGATGATACCCAAAAAGAATAAGCGTCTTTATGATAAGATTATGAAATCGAAAAAGAAGAAGAATCAAGAAGTTGAAAAGCTTAAAGAAAAACGTAAAATTTATGACGAGAGTGTAAAAAATACCAAGCAGAAAAAGGTCAAATAAACTCATTTTCATTTGCAAATAATTGAATAAAATTATTTTAAAATAAAATAATTCTTTACTATTTTGTTCCTTTCCAAGTTAAGAACGAAAACCATTTTAGTACAATCTCATAAATGATAAGTCTGCGAATTACCATCAAGATATTTTCGTTGCTCCTAATTAATTAAGCTTTATGAATTTTTGTATTACAAAAAGTTTTAAAATATAAAACAAAGTTAATATCACGAAGTTTCTAAATTAAAATTTTTTACTTATTTTTTTTACTCGTGAATGGAAAAAAAATGAAAAAAAAAGATTTATTAACATGCATTGATGATTGGTTTTTAACTACCATTAGTGCCCTTTAAACAAATATTTAATTTAATGTCACTTCGTTTTATTCTGCGTGCGTATTGCGCATTTAAAAAATTATTTAAGTTTGAAAGCGAAATTAAAGCTATTGATTTTTTGCACACTAAAATGTATATATAGCCTACTGAAGCAAAATTTTCTCCAGAAACTATTTCCTTCCTTTCTCTGCAAAAGAAAAGTTTTGAAAAATACATTTGTTTTTAAAGATTCTTTTCTTCAGAGAAAACTTGTGGAAATAATTTAGTAAGGCAGGATTGACTAACAAAGAATTGTTTTCTTTTTTTATTTTCTTATTTTTAAAATAATACCGATAGTACATTACGCTACGGTAGTACTTTTGCCATATGAATCGACGGAAACTCGATAGAAGTGCAGTATAGTATGTTAATTAAAAAGGTAAATAAATTTTTTTGGCGATATTAAAGCAGATTAAATGAAAAAGAAGAGTACCCGTTACCGTTACCAAAAAAAATTTTAATTTGAATAGTTTTTGAAAAAAATTTAATGGTAATGTTTAATGGGACCGTATCACTCAATTTTATTTTAGTTAAGCACCAAATCTCCAATACCTACGATAAAAATAAAAATGTTTTTTGAAAACTAACATTAAGTTTTAATCTCTAAATTTCCATGGCAAGGTTGCTAAATAATTTCCATTTTCTGTTTAAATTCTTGATTAAAAGAAGACACTTATTATTAAAGGAGATTTATTAATACTTTTCTAAAACTTTCATTTAATTTGTCCTTAAACAAAAAAATTAATTAGATTTTTGACTTCCACATTGAATTTAAGATCGCTTAATTTTTAATAGTTTTTATGACTAAGTTTTTCTAGTAAAAAATATATTTTTAAAAAATAATGTGAATAAAAATACATTTTATTTTTAATTCGATTCAATAAATATGAGGATACAAATAACGATTGACTAAAAGTTAAAAAAAAAAAAACATGTAAAAAAATTTAATATCTAATTTTGACTTTCTTTTTTTTGATCGAAAAGATCGGTTTTTTTCGCATTCAAAGAGTCAAGTAGATTTTTTTTCCAAATATCTTCAGGTATAATTTTAGCCCATTCTGGTACGGCAGTCTCAGGAAGCTTAAAATTTGCCATAAGAGAATTAATTTTTTCTGACTTTTTCTCGTCTAATTGAATATCTTCGCATTCAAGATTGTGTTTTAACTCGAATATATCATGCTCAAGAATGTGTGAGTTATTATAAGACTCCTGTTTCTTATTTGGAATGTTGGGACCAGATCGAGATGAGGCTAGCCATTCAAAATGCAAATCTGGATCTATTTCAACATCACTATCATCTTCTGAATCATCATCATCATTGTCATCATCCGAATCTCCTTGAATTGCTTGGGCTTCTGATTCATTTTGAGGTATTTGTCTATACTCGTCATCAGTGGGTTCATTAATTATTTCAAATTCATCTTGATCATTATTTTGAACATCAATTGGAATATTATTAATCAAATTTTCTTCAGAATTTATTTTCTCGTCAGAGTCTTTGTTAATTGGTGGACTTGGGGCCATTTTTATTAGGAAATGTTTTAAATACAGTGATAAATTTATAAAAAGAAAAATCTCTTCTTTGTTGAATTTTCTCGTTTAAATAATTTATGAAAAATTTCTAAATTTTTTTGTGAAGCAATTCATAATGTCTTTTTTTTAAAATAACTAAGAATCTCGAAGTGATAAATGTAAAATTTAATAACTTATTTTCACAAATTAAATTTCTAGTTCCTATCAAAATAGAATCAGTCTTAATTTTACAAAAACTCTGAGGACCCAACAACAAAAAATTCAAAAATTTTGTTTAAGGTTAAAGAAAAGACTAAGATTCATTCATTGAATTTTTCTTTAGACACTAATTTACATAAGTAAATAAAATCATTCCTGGTAGGGCTCATTTTAAATTTTATGAAAAATCTTGAGCTTACATTTAATTTCATGTAAGAGTTTTATTAAATTTAACATTAGAAGCACTAACCTTTCATTTTCAGAAGCACTAACGAGTCATTTGACTCGTTTTTGACATTTTAAGATAATAATACTCAAAAAAATATTTATTTTATATCTAGATTAAAACAAAATTTACAATTTGCTCTTCCAATACTTCAAACTAAAAAAGGATATATAAGTTAAATCGTATGCTCTTAATGAAATGTGTAGAAAAGAATGCACCTTTGATGCGATGAGCTTGGCAATTTTTCTTGATAAAAGATTTCGGGAATTGTATCCGGAAATAGAAATCGAGCCTGAAAGTTTGGTAAGATCAGTTGAGAGCTGTCGAGTGGATCTTTTTAAGTGGGTCGTTAAATATGATTCTAATAAAAATAGGCCTTATTTTGAAGGGCATGAAAGAGAGGATGTCTTGTTAGCTCGACAAAAATTTATTGAACATTTGATTAATTTAAAAGATTTATATTATGTCCCGAAAAAAGACATCGTTTATTCTTGGATTTCCCCGATGAGAAAAAAAAGAATTTTAATTTCTCACGATGAGTCAACTTTTAGGTCGGGTGAAACTTCAAATTTTAGATGGATTTTTCCAGACAAAGCCCCATTTTTTAATAAAGGACGTGGGAGAAGCATTATGATATCTATGTTTATGTTCTCTCATAATGAAACATCAATTTTTGAATTAAGTGATGAAGAATACCAAGACGCTTTAAAATCTCATCCTGAAATTTCTCAAAATGATGGTGTAAATTATTTTCCCCGTTCGGCAAACGCCTGGATTGAGCCAAGAAAAGATGCATATTTTGATAATGATCAAATTTTAAAACAGTTTAAAAGACTTTTTATTTTGATTCGCTTCAAAAAGACGTTTAAAGATCATGATATAGATTGTATCGTGGATAATGCTCGAACTCATTCTGCAAAAATTTATGACGTAAAAATGCTAAATAAACATCCTAATACAAATTGTATTTATAATGAAATAAGATGGACTGAAGGAGATAGAGAAAAAAGGTTTTTTTTTAAGCTTTTTTTTTTTCTTTATTTATTCATTAAAAAATTTTTAAGTGTAAAATGTCTTGACGAAAGAGGTCGCTATAGAGGTTTAATAAGAATTTGTATTGATTTAAACTTAATTAAAGATGAGGAAAATTCAAAACAATTGAGACTCGAACAGCTAAGAGAACTACTTATGGAACATCCAGCATTTAATAATGGTAATACTCATCTTCAACGTTTAGCCTCCGAACATGGGTTTAACGTTTTATTTTGTCCAAAATATCATTGTGAGCTCAACCCAATCGAAGGAGTTTGGTGTTTTCTGAAAAGTTTTGTAAGAAAAAAAAATGATCAAGATTTCAACAAGTTCTTAGACTTAATTTTAGAGGCCATAAATGAATATAAAAATATAGATTTGAATATTAAACTATGGAATAGATTCTGGAGAGCTTTGGAAATGTATCAAAGTGGTGCAAGCTATCAAAATGTCTTAGAAAAGCTATTTGGAGCAAAATCGAGTAGTAAAGTTATTTCTCATAAAAAAAAGCAAAGATTTTAATACATTAATATATTCAGAACAATAAATTTCCTATATGAATCTATCTAAAATCTTTATATTTATTACATAGGTATCTTTAAATGCTTGTATTTTACTAAATAGACAATATTATCCAAAAAGCCCACCTATTCCTATTTCTTAATAAATTAGCTTTAATTTAAGCCCAAAATCACCCTACTTGAAAAAAGTCTTATATACGAAATAAAATTTAAAGGCATATTTAAAAAAAAATACATTTTTTTCAAAAAATCGCCAAAAAAAAAGGGAAAATAAACTAATGGATGATAAAAAACGACTAATCCGAGTAAATTTAGGGTAAATTTTCATAAAAAAAAAAAAAAAAGTAGATTTCTATATGCTTCACATTTTATGAAACAAAACGTTTTTTTGAACCCCCCCCTGAAACTCGGGTATAAGATATAAGAACCCAACTTTTTCACTAATAAAATCGAATTCTGCGTCATAATTAACCTAAAAAAAGTTTTTGGGGTGAATTTTTGATAATCCTAGCCTACTAGTGTTTATGACTTGGGGCACCTTAAAATAAGGAAGGTTTAGGGGGCGGGGCGCTTTTAAACAAGGTAATACGGTATATAACAATCAACTATGTATTATTTTAAAGGGCTTTGTATGCTGATTTTAAAAATATGATAGAATCTAATCTTTTGCAAAAATTTTTTTTTAAGGAAGTCATGGGTCCTGAAAGATACTGAATGTTTGGCTGACATAATAATTATAACATAACACTGTTTAAACGGTGTTTAAACGTGAGTGTTCTATTTTTCAATAATAAAAAAATAGTGTTTATTTTTACAATCATGTGTACCCCATCCGCAGGCTCCACTGATTTAAAATATTTTCTTAAATTACCGTAAACTCTTGCCTAGTACTCTTAGAGTAATGTCTAAAAAAGCAAGCTTTACTCTAATTGAAATTGTCTTTTATTCTATATGGGAAAGGATTATATTTTTTAATATTTTTTTAAAATTCCCATCCTTTCCCATATAGAATAAAAGACAATTTCAATTAGAGTAAAGCTTGCTTTTTTAGACATTACTCTAAGAGTACTAGGCAAGAGTTTACGGTAGTATCTTTCTGATTGAGATTTAATTCAAATAACATTTTGTCTTAATAAAAAGTAATTAGGATCATTTTCCGACATTATTACTGGAAAGATGAAGAAGAGAGAGAACCTTTTAGTTGAAAGAAAAAATTCATCATTTCATTATTTTTTAAAGATTAAGAAATATAAATGCAAATTAGAAGTCTTAGACCAAAAAATATTCGTTGGAAATTTTATTTTTTGGTATAGAATTTTTGGTGTTAAATAAGAAATTTTAGTGAAAAAAAAATAAAAAGCCTTTCAATATTAACCCTGAATTTAAATAATGTTTATTCTAATTTAACCCAAATGCGATGCACTCTAATAGTAAAGAACTTGACTTTAACCAAGTCTAAATAGTTTTAAGTCGAGACTGGATGGGAAAGAATAGTGAAAGGACTGCTATAGCTCTATGAGTTCACTTGGACTTTGTTCAAGTTGCAGTTACAATACTACTACCACTACTTGTACTACTAGTATAATTCATAAATTTTAAGAAATCATTTATTACATCACGAATGTTCCTGAACGTTCATTTTTGGATTCATGAATGACCCAAATTGTATCACTGGTATTAATTGAATGTCTGTGCGTAATTTAAATATTTATAAAAAAATAAAAATCAATACACATAGTCTTTTCCATGTCTGATTTATAAATTTATTAAAATTATAATAAATAAAATTTCTAAAATCTTGTGTTTACTTAAGCTCCAGTTTTAATAAACTAACTTAAATCAAAATTAAAAAACTTATTTTCGATGAGTAAATTAAAACCGAAACTTTCAGTCGAACAGATAAATTGGATTATCCAACAAAAAGAGTTTAATTTGAATCTTTCAAATACTAAAATTCAATCCAGTTATATGCAACAATGCCAGTTTGGTTTTGATATTGTCTTGCTACTACTTCTGGTAATGAATGTGTCAGCCAATCTCTATAAAGCTTATCGTATCTTATTTTGCATAGTCGCAACGGATTTCCGCGTCTTAAACCCTGATCAGTTTCACCGTAATCGTCTAAATAAGGTGCTGCTACATAGCATCCTTTAACATCTAAATCAGATGAACTTGAATAATTTAAATTTAACAACAAAACTTGACATTCGGACACTTTTAGAAATACGCCCGTTTTACCAGAACATGAATAAGTATGTGCCGTACAACAACCAACTCGTTTTTTAAATAAATCTTTTTGACAACAAAGTGGTTGATTACACAACATTTCACCACAAACTAAACAGAGTATAGTCGCCGATTCAGCTGATCGATCGACAATGCTCGTCATTCTGGACGTACATCTTAAATAAAAAATTTTAAAATTTCTTTAAAATTTTCTGTTTAAATAAATAAATAAATTACACATGCTTTGATGTTGACATGCTCATCAAGTCAACAAAATCATTTGGTAAATCTATGAATCTATTTAATTCAATAGGATAATCAAATTTTATATTTTTATCTTCTTTTTTTGATTCATTTGTTAGCCATCTGAAAATAATAAATAAATAACATTTCGTTTTTATCGGTTTTTTTTTAGAAAGTAAAAAAAGAAATAACTTACGATGTTATCAATATTTTAAGATTGGGTGATTTCAAATCAAAAATATTTGCTAAATCGTCATGTACTCCCAAAAATGAAGTTAATAAATCAAAATTATTTTCAAGATCATCTTAAAATAAATAAGTTAAAAGGTTTTTAAATTACAGTGATAAAAACATTGACGATCATTATAAAGTGTTTCTTAAAGAACTTAGCTCACGTTTTTTTTCTCAGCTAGCGAAATATCCATTTGGTTAAAAATTGAATGTAATTTAAAAATTTCATCTTTTATAGTGCCCCAAATCATAATCTGTAGTCGTACTTATACATTTCAAGTCTATCAATATCCCTCTGACTTCAATATTTTAATTAAAGCCAATAAACTTCTACACAATTCTTGTGAAACATTTTGTCAAAAAATTTTTAATTTCTCAGGTTAAAATTCAAATTTCAAAAAATGATAGTTCTGTAATGATAGTATGGTTTATGATTTGGGGCACTAAAAATCAACAAAAAATTTTCAATAGTGGCATTCTTATAAAATGCATCCAGGATATGAGGTTTAACTGCCTACAGTCGAGTTACAGTTAAGCTTATTTAATCCTTACCATTTAAATTTATTAGATTTTTTATTTGATTCGTATATAATGGCAAATGTTGTGAAAACAACGAAAAAGAATTCGGAAACTTAATAAAGTACAAAGCTGAAATAAGTTAACGAAAACATGAACATTTATAAGCTGCTTTCTTATATAGACGATATTTTTACATTTTTATTAGTGTTGTTGGCCGTGACTGGCGGCCACTAGACCGCAAAAAATGGGTGGTGGCCTTCTTGATGGCCGCGGGGTATAAAATTTCCTTCCTGGATTTCGAGAGAATTTAATGGTACAAAATCGCTTATTCTACCGAATTGTTAAAGTTAAAACCTGAAAAAAAATTATTTTACCCGGCGGTCAACAACACGGCCACAGCCTATTTTGGCGGCTCAGTGAACGTCAGCCGCGGTCACCAACACTAATTTTTATGTAATAATATCGTCTGTTATATCGTATATCGTAAATCCAAGTTTAAAATTTTTTTACTGACAATAATTTTATAAACAATCATAGTAGTTATTATGGTCCAGATTTTTAATCTAATTGTGGTCTAAATTTTTTCACTTATTTGAAGAATTAAATATTATTATAGAAATTTGTAGTGTTAAGTTCACAAATTTTATGCTCACCTAATAAGGGAATGCAAAAGAATTAGATTGGGTAAGTTAGTTCACCTAATATATGAAAACTTTTTCACATAAAACGCTAGACCAAAAATAAGATCATAATTATTTCGTTTATTTCCATTATGAAAATATGAGTTCAATTTTCTTAATTGTTTAAAATTTTTTTAATGGCTATAGATAACGATCTAAAGCTCTAAATTTTACGTAAAAGCTGTTTATATACTGAGCTATGAGTTTAACGTGGATCGATTTTTATTCAGTTTTGATTTTGTTTTAGCTTTCTTTTACTTAAATTTGGTTATACCTACTAAATTAATATTAATTTTTGTATACGGCTTTATAATGATCACTAATTCTTACATTACAAAGCTGAAATAAATTAACGAAACATGAACAGAAACAGATCACTGTTCGATCAGAAACAAACATTTCTCCAACAAAAATTTAGCATTTTTCGAACATTGTTCGAAAACATGTTTGAACATGTTCGAATACGCCGTTACCTTATTTTAGCTTTGTACTGTAAATTGCAGCACATTCTTGAGACTTTTGGAAAAATTAAATTTTAAAGAAAACTTTTAAAATTAAACAAAAATTCCATTCAGTCTCACTTGAAATTAAAAAAAATACCTTTATTGCTAGTTATGGTTGATGAAGTTGTAATTCCGGTTAAATTCGAGAAAAATAAAGCTGAGCATCTTAAAAATGGCATTAAAGAATTTTTTAAAGTGTCATATACAATTTTTGGCGTTTGTAAGTATTTCTTTTTTTCATTTTGATCATCGAGTTTAATTATATTTTTTTCAATCGACAGATCTAAAATAAATTGATAAAATTTGTAAATTTTTTCCGATTTTTCGATTTCTTGTATTGTTGGTTTTTCGTCGGAATCAATCGGTGTTAAATTCTCATAAAATGTGCAAAGTTTGATTTTTGTCAAAAATATTTGAACTGTGTGAGCAATTAAAACAAGTTTGAATATATTCAAATCGTTTATTCCACCATTAGATACTGAGCTTAATTTTGGATTGTCGTTGTACAAATTTGGCATTGATAGACATAAGAAGACTAACGTGTGAAACATGTCTAAATCCATTAAATTTTTTGATTCAAAGAAGGCTGTTTTGTAAGGCATGCAAGTTCCTAGAAGTTGTAGACAACTTTTACGAACTGATTCTGTATGTTTGGTAATGCCATACACAGCTGCTTGTTTTACTATATTCGATAATAAATCGATTTGTTTAAATGGTAAACTACCAAATAAGTTCTTTGAATCAAACCTCAATGATTGTTCTAAATTTAAAAATTAGACTTATTTAGAATATTCAAAATTTGGTTATTAATTCTAATAGACCAAGTTATTTTTTTACCCTACAACGTACCAAAAACTGTATCTAAAATCGTACCGAACTCCAATAAATAAGCTATTGATCTTATTAGCTAGTAGAATATTGTCTATCAAAATTAATAGAGCCGAAATTTTCAAGGCTTAATATTTACCTAATACTTGAATTGTATATGCACAATTTGTCCAAATACTAACTGGCATACGCGGACTTTCATCATTTGGCAAAAGATTGTATCCAAAAGTAAAGGATGCAGTTGTAAAATTCTCAATTACATTGATTGTTTCACTATTAAAATTCGGCTCTCCAGAATCTCCAGAGCTACCAGTAGATAGTAGACTTTGAGTATATTCGTTTTCAAATAATAATTTGAAATTACTAGCTACTGCATCTTTCATAAGCTTAGTGATTGTCGATAGTGGACATGGATCTATTATAAAGACATCTTTTAAAATTAAAAAAAATTAGTTCAATAGTGAAATCTAATAGAAAAAAATGATTTAGCATATTTCTACCTTTATCATCATGAAGTTCTTTTTTGACTGAAATTTCTAGTGTTTTTTCCAGACCGTCTAGCCAATCCTCAAATAAAATATCTATTTGTTTTGATTCATTTTGTGCCGATTGTGTAATTACAGAATTCAAATTTGGAAATATTGGTAGTACTGTATTACCAATAGTCTCACATAAAGGACATATATATTCGTTTCTTTTTAAATCAAAAGCTAAATATCGAGCATTACGTCTGTTCTCTAATTGACGGACAGTTGAAACATATCTAAAAGTTATTTAAAATAATAAAATTTTAAAAATTCAGAATTAAATATTATAAAAATTAAAATACTTTTGCCAACAACTAGCATGCATTACATGACCACAGCTAGACGAATGAATACCCCAGTTAACTGAATTTTTCATAAATTGCGGGTCAATTTTTTCAAAATCTTCGATTACATCTTTTCTATTTTTTGACAAAACTCTCGAGCTTTAATAAAATAAAAATCCTTTATTATTTAACTTTTAACTGATTCTTCTGTAGAGATAAAAAATTTCAATTTTTTTTAATTATTGTTTTAAATTTAAGGGAAAATTTTTTTGTCTAATTAATTTTATAAAAAACTTTTAAAGATAATCATCGAAAAATAGCTCCTTCAAAATGTGGTTTTAAAAAATATGGTTTTTATTTTAAAGCTTCTTCTTATGTTTTTTATTAATTTTAAGTTTCAAAATTTTTAGTTTTAAAATGTTTTAAATTTTAGTTTTTATTTTAATAATTCAAATATTAGTTTTTTGCTTTGTAAGCAAATTCTTCAATAAACCAGATTTAGATAAACACTCTCAGTATTAAAGAAAATTCGCAATTGAGCAATATAAATAGCTCTTAATTTTTATAAAATATCAGATAGAATTTATAGTTAACATAAATCGCAATTTTTTAAATAAATAGTTTTAAGAAATAATAATATAACTGTATTAGTCACACGCTTAAAACTGTTAACTTAGTTCAAGAAATTGGGAGGCATAGGTCAGTTGGTTGCGTCGTTGGATGAAGAATTTGCGCAAAAGGTTGTGTGTTAGAGTATTTTGTATGGGTTAGAAAATTTAAAACAAAATTTTTAATCAACAACAACAAATTTTCAAAGTTTAATTAAAACGATCCTGAAAGGCAGAAAAATGGAAATCAATTGAATAGACAGATTTGAGCAAGGAATAAGTTTACGTTGATGAGTGTTATGTGAATTTTCTTTTATAGATAAACTGTGGTAAAAATTTTTGATTAAAAATACCTTTGGACGTAGCAACCTAAGACCATTGGGGAACTTTTGAGATCAACTTCTTGTTCTTCTTGACACAAAATACAACTAAATAATTTTTTAACTTCGATAATATTTTCTATGGTTTTCTTAGGTCCGATGCAAATAACTTTTTCTATTTTTGGTTGTTCACATTCCATTGGTATAGGTTGAGTCGAAATTTGAGTGTCTGAGCTTGCGCCACCAATTTTGGTATCCTTAAAATGAATCATATTTTTTTCTATAAATATTTTTGATTGCAAGTTCAATTGAGCCATTATTTTGGCACGACGCTTTTCAGCTATTTCATTTTTGCGTTTTTCTTTTAAGGCTTTTTCTTCTTCTTGAATCGACGATGGACCTTCCTCAGTCGATTGAGTCTTCTGCTGATCTATTTTATGCTTTAGTTGCAACAATTTTTGTGAATATTCATTAATCCATTTTGCCAAATTTTTAAATGCTTCATTATTTGGCATTGCAATCAAATCAGTCAATATCTTCAATAAATTATCTTCTGTTTTGAATGATTTTATCGAGAACAAACTCGATTTTTTGTTATTGTTTAGAATCGATTTTTCCAAAAATTTAAACTTATAAGTCATAGTGGCTTGATCTTGAACATTTGTATCTATATCATCTTGTTCTTCGTGTAAAGCTAGACCGATTAAATGTAATATTCGTAATATTATACCGTCTGTAACTAATTTTGATTTTTGAGCTTGACGGCGTAGAATGCATAATATGAGTTTTATAAAAACGTCACAGTCGAGTAAGTGAGTTATATTTGAAAATATCGGTGTTAATGGTGGGTGTCTAGGGGGCTTGAAAAATTTCAGAGATTCGTCTTTTTTTAAACTTAGTTGATACTCTTCAGACTAGAAAAAAAAACTTAATTTAATGGAACAAAAAATAAGATTTCAATCTTAAAAACCTACCTTGGATTTATCAGAACGAGAATAGTGATAAAAATAAGGACTGTAATAAATTTGATATTCTTCTTTTAGTTCATAAACACCCCTAGAAGTTGTCGAAGTTCTTAAGCCAAAATTAATATTAAAAAATTTTTGCTAAAATTTTTTATTTGAATTAATTTACTTAAAGGTGGCAATACGAGACAAAACTCCTTCTAATTCATTAGTATATTTTTCATTTTCAGAGTAAATATTTTTGACTAAATCAGAATGTGGCATTGGTGACACGCATAATTGATGTATTACTTCTCTCTCAAGTCTTCTAACTGGTTCAATTTGACTCAAATTTGGATCGTAACGTTCACTGAATATATAGATGATCAATTCTATAAAGTCTTGACTCATAGCTGTGTAATATTCCATTTTTTCATCATCGGGAAGTTTATTAGATTCTGTTGATAATTCGAAATTTTCACTTAAATGAAATATTTTGTTAATTTATGGTTTTGTTAATAAAGATTGAACTAGAATTTAAAAAAGCTTCATTAGGATTCGATAGAGAAATTGGATTCCATAAAGTTTCGTGAAATTCAACTATTCAACAATTCGCGTTGAGAATTTTTCTAAAAAAGGTAAATATCTAACATTACTAATTTCTAGATGTTATGAATGTTAGTGAAAGTTAAAAGCGTCTAAGTTCAACCTTACGTGTCGTTACCAGCTTAACTCAATTTGGTAAATTAAAATAATTAAAAAATAGTCAAAAATCCAAAAAGGAATAAAAATAAATAAGTAATATAAATTCTATTTACTAGTATAAATCCTAACATCTTTTAGTATGGAATTATTCGATTATATTGTTGAATGTGAATTTTCAAACAATTCAATTTTTTTTAGAAAAAAAATAAATAAATTCTACCGAAAAACCATTAAAAAAGTCCCAGAAAAAAGAAAGAAAGTTTTTATATTTTGTATTGTCTTAATTTGAATATTTATAAAAAGATTTTATTAGCTTAAATTAATAAGGAAATTTTTTAAATTTATGGCTTTTCTTATTTTCGGTACCACATTTTAGCTAATCAATTTATTTCTAAAAATTTTTCATGTAATTTAAAGTTCAGCCGAAAATCGAAAGAAAATGTTATTATACGGTAATAACAGAGGGAAGTCTGACACAGCTCTTTAAAATTAACACCTAAATTATTAAGTTTATACAATTTAAAAACAGATTAAATTTTGAAGCAAAATACATTATTGGAATAATGAATAATCGTATGCTTACTTAGTTAAAAAATCATAAATGCCATAATGATGCATTAAATTAATTAGAAACTCATTTGGATCCATTAGAGACGCACCCATTTGTAAATTTAAAATATCTCTATCGAACATTTCATGTCGACATTTAATATTGGCATAAAAATAAACTTGACTAAGCAAAGAAAATCCATTACGCTTCCAAAAACCAGCATTTGTTTGTGCTACTAGAATCAAGGCTCTTAATGATGGCTCAATAAGAGCTTTTACTTTAGGTATAGTCATAGTCGATTGAAATTTTTCGCATAGATTTTTATAATTTAAATTAAATTTTCCCATTTTCGAATACACAGCGGCCAATATTCGACTCAAGGGAGCGTGTATACTCACATCTTGACGAATAACTTGATATTTTATTATTTCATATTGAGTTTGATTAAATTTTATTTTTTCGTATTCATATTTAAATAGAGGATCTTCTCCTTCGATTTTACTCAATTTGTCCAATAAATATTTAAAACAATCTTCGTAAACTTTTTGATCACTACAACACCATTCTATCAAGCTCGATATTGATTTTTGTAATTTTATTAATAAATTAAAGCTTGTTTCCCATTCAGGCTCGTATTCTATATGTTGTTGAGTCAATCGCTTCAAACTATCCATTCCCTAATTTAACAAAAAATTAAATAATTTCTAAGCTGAAGAATTATCACGTATTAAACTTACATGCATTAGTTTAATAAAATCAATAAAAGATTTGAAACCATTAACAAAATTTTTTCTCAGATCATCAGACCAAGTTTCTGGAACTGCTGTAAGACAATACCTTGAATAAATTTTAAAAATATTAAATGTCGGCTCTATTCTGAATATTGTTTTTTTTTAATTACTTTAAATCAAAAAGCATGAATTGAGCACGTTTAAATTCAGAATTGTTTCTGTGACGTGCCCTCTGGAAACTTAATTTTCCATTGTCTTGATTTTTATTAAATAAAAGTCAATTTATAATAAAAACATATTTTAGTAGGAATTTTAAAATTACTTATTTGGCAATGCTCTACGATAGTGTCCATTATGGTTTGAATGATATTAAATTTTTCAATCAAATATTTCGACTGTAATATTTTAGTTTTAATAGAAAGTTTAGAAGCGATGAGATATTTTGTTTGAAAAATTATTTACCAAGCTTAAGACAGTGAATATTTGAACTGTTAAGTCGGTTAATGAGACTATATCGTCTGGATTTTTAACATGATTTTTCCATATTAGTTTGTAATTCTTTAAAAAAAAACCATAAGTTTTTACATTATTTTTTGTGCCAAGTTTGAAGGAACGTTTTTTATCGCATTAAATGGCGTACAAATAAGGCTTAAGGTTTGATCGCCATAGTTTTTAGATTCGATATTGTTTTCTCTGGGAAAAAAAGTTCTCTTAAAGGACGGGTTTCACGATTTTTGATTTCACGCTAAACTTTAGTTTTATTAGTAATTTTAGAGCTTATCATCTCTAAGTTTGTTTTTTACAAGAGATATTGTCACTCAAAGATGATCGTTAAAAAAAGTGTAATTTACTCGATACCAATTTTTATTTAGACCAAGATAAAAAAATATATTATTTTATTCAGCTCAGATTCCTATTTCATATAATAATGTGAAATACCAAGCTTCTTCGTCTTAACTTATTGAAATTTAAATTTGAAGATTTTTCTTGTTTTTGGGTTTTAATGTAATTTTTAGGGTTCGTCCCAGCGCTTTTTCAAAATTTTCTTTTGAAATAATTAGCGTGAAATGAAAAATCGTGAAGTCCGTCCTTTAAACTTTACATTTAAGGTTTTTGAACTTTTATTTTTTTCAGCTTGTGATAAAGTTAAAGATAGAAAGCCATTATTAAAAATATGTCTAGTCAAGTTTTCATTTTTCAATTCTATTAAATCTTTCACTAACAAAAGAATTAGTTTTTGAACCTATATAGTTTGTACCGAAGATAATTCGAAATAGCAATAAATATTTTCTATTGAACTTTTAAAATTCCCTTTTGTTTCTAAATTTTCAATAAAAAAGTAATAAATAGGTAAAAAATTAAAACTTTCTCTTAACAGTAGATTTTTATTTTTTTTAAAAAATAATTTCAATTGTAGCTAATCTGTAAAATTACATAATTCTATGTTGATTTGGATTTTTAAATTAAATTTAAAATCTTTTAATCAATTTCAGTTCATTTGAATATAATTTAAAATCCAGGTTTAAGTAAACGAATCTCTAAGCGACGTTGTTAGATACTCACCCTATCGAAATAAGATGTTGTAGATTAGCCCCAAACAGGATATGTTGTTTTTTTCCTCAAAATTTTTAATTCTACTAAACTCTACCCAGAAAAGTCATTATAAGATATTAAATTCATTTTTCTTGATTATGATTTTGCCTATCAAAAAAGCGATTTTTAGTCGCTTATAAGCAAGGTTTTACGGTAAGGTTTTTGGAAAGTTTTCGATATATTAAGAAAGCGTTATGGGAGTAAAACTTAAAAAAATTGTGTTGGACTAAGAGTTAGAGTTTCAAAAAAAATCGATCAAATATTAGCTAAAGCGTGTTTTAACACTATAACTAGGAAAGGGTGCTCTTTAAAATATTTATACATAAAAATAATAAAAATATTTTTCAGAGTGTTGAAAAACTTAGCCCAATCTAAAGCCATTCAAAACTTAATTTTAAGTGAAAACTATTAAGAAAAAATTGCTCACTCTAGTATAAAGTATTGCGAATTGTTTTTTCCAATATTGATCCATAAAGAATGTCGATATGTAAAATTGATGCAAAATGGTTCTAGCGCCTTAAAAAAATTTTTTTAGTTTCAAAATTTTAATAATTCAATAATTTTTTCTAATCTTACTTTTCCAATAAACGCTATCTGAAAGCATTAATTTTTCGACAAGATTAGTATTATTTGAATCGACATGTAAGCCTATTTCACATAAGATAAGTTTAAGACCCTCTTGGTAACAAAAAAATTATTTTAATTTTACAAGAAATAAATCAAATTTTTTCTTAAATACTTGAATATTCGGAAATTTTCTGAAGCCAAACAAGAATTTTCTCCGAAAAATATTGATGAGCTATTAGAGTATGATGGAATACCTTAGTCGCTAATGGACTACTAGCTGGTCCGGTCATGTTAGTCTTTTACGATAAAATTTGAACTTTTTTTTTCGTAGAAAAATAAAATAGAATTATCTTCTTTACTTCAACATTTCTTTTTATTTCATCACATATTGTTTTTTTCGATCTTTTAATAGCACTTCTTCCCTCTTTATCCACTATTGCGGCATAATCAAACGCTTTTTTATCATCTATATTCAAAACTTTTTTTAAAGTATTAACAACTTGTTCATAACTATGAATCTCATCATTATACAACATAGTGACATAATCATCAGCCGGTTTTCTTAATTTATAACCTTACTACTGAATAAATTATTTTACTTTTAAAAAAAGAAAATAAATTACTCAGGTCTTAGATGTTTAGGCAGTTCTT
The DNA here is from genome assembly GCA_002922825.1 of Brachionus calyciflorus. Lineage (NCBI taxonomy): Eukaryota > Metazoa > Rotifera > Eurotatoria > Ploima > Brachionidae > Brachionus > Brachionus calyciflorus. Next base: position 744,578 of record NTPY01000531.1, read on the forward strand.
CAGATTGATCAATGCTTAGAATTTCATAAACATATTCCATTAAAAATGTGAATAGTTCACGTGCACGTTGGATTAGATCTTGAGGTAATTTATGTTGATACTCCTCAGGTTTATCATCGCTATTTTGAGGTTTTTCTTTAGGCATGTGAAGATCACAATTGGGATGGGCTTTCCACGCTTCAGGATCACCACAATCACAATATCCACCACCACCAGAAGTCATCATGACATATTTATGTTGTCGATGTTTACTATGTCGAAAACAAGACGAGCATAAAACACAAGTAGGATCACTGCCGCAATCTCTGCAAAAATAAGAGGGCTCTCCGTTTTTAAATACCCTACCACATATGACTGGAGGATCATCTAATTCTTTTAAATTATTTAAATAATCCTCACTGTTTAAATTATTGGCCAGGTATACTTCTAATGGATTAAGCAAGATTAAATTAGACTTAGTGTCAATCAAATTTCTAGTTGGTGTATCTAATGCATTAAAGCATATTGGTACATAAGTCTTCCAGTGTTGGTGTAAAATAGTTTGCAAGTCGCCTGTACCGACTTTTGAAAAAAGCTCCTTAAATTTCAAAATTTTTTTAGGTAGTAAATAAAATTTTTAAAAAAATTAAAAATCCCTAAAACCTTAGCGTGATTTTCCAATGAAAATAAATCTAATAACTTTTCATCTTCGGGTGTAAAATTAAATGTTGTCTCGACTGGTTGATTTGAGCTTCCTTCGGTTTGATTCGATTCTTCTGAGGAATAATTTTGCATGTCACCGTACATGAATTCACTTTCGTCAATGTCAATTAAATCATTATCAGTTAGGATTTCCTCATCATCTTCATCCATGAAATTATCCATTTTTTTTATTTTAGTAAATTTTAAATTCTATCAATCAAAAATAAAAAGGACATTCATAAAAAAAAGGCATTATTATCTCTATTTTGGGGAAAGTTAAAAATTTGTTTATGTGTTGGTATTTTTCCAAAAAAATTAAAAAAAAAAAAATTTTTTTTTCTTAAGTAAATTCGCATTATTTAAGAAAATTGGATAATTTTATTTTTAATATGCATATACCCATATGAGTACAGAAATTTCTGTTGATTGAAAATTGCACCCTTAATTCAAAGCAAAATTTTTATTTTCTATTTTCATTCCTTAAATTCATATCATTTGTTTTATTTTAAAAATAGAAATCAAAATTTATAAATAATAAGAAAGAAAGACTAGAAATATTAAGATTATATTTTATCAAGTAAAAATTACGAGCCATTTACCAGGGTGAATTAATAATATTGGTCCAAGAATAAAGCAGTAAAACAGTAAAATAAAATTATTTAAAAAAATATATTTTCTTTTCAGGAATTGATTTTAAATTAGACATCAGAGGTTTTTGAGTATTTTATTTGTAAAAATGAAAAAAATTCTAACAAATATGTATATCAAAATTGACAAGTTATTTTTTCAAAAAGAAAAATCATGTAATATCTTATTTCGAAATTTAGCTTTTAGATTAGTTTTAAGTTTTTCAAAAAACGCAATTTAGTTTTTTAAAGAAATAAAAATTTCAAAAACCAGTTTACACTAAGCTTAGTTATTAGAAAATGTTTTTCAATCAAAACCAATTTTAAAAATTAGTTTTAAAATTTTAGATTAATAAAATGTCAAGTCAAGGAGCATGGGGAAGAGGTGGAAGAGGCCGAGGAACCGAGTCACCAAGAGGAAGAGGTACAGAATCGTCTAGAGGTAGAGGTGCACCACAGCCACAAGGTCGCGGAACTGGTGGAGAACAAAGAGGCGGGACTCAACAACAAAGAGGAGGTCGTGGTGGTGGAACTCCACAAAGGCCACCTAGTTCTGGATTAGAGCAGTTTCCTGAGCTAAGAATTTCTGCTCCACCAACCAGACCAACTTGGGGTGCTCAACCTCAGCCTCAGCCTTCAACTCCAACCAAAGTACAACCGATTCCGGAAACAAAAGTCGAAGAGATTCCACAAACACCTCCGCCACAGCCAATACAACAATCAGTTCTTATTTCAGAACCTACTGAAGAAACTATTACTCCATCCCCTGAAAAGGTTCAAATGCAATTTCCACCTAAACCAGCTCAACGAGGCAGCGAAGGTCGTCCCATTAAACTTCGCGCAAATCATTATCGCATCAAGCCAAAGCAAGCATTCGTCGTATATCAATACGATGTTGAATTAAAACGCAAATCACAAAAAGAACCAGCTGATTCAGATAAATTAATCAAAAATAAAGTGTTAATGAGAGATATGTTTAGAGCTTTAGAAAGCAAACTACCACCAGCATACAAAAATAAAATGGTTTATAACTTTTCAAAAAATTTATATTCGTTAGTAAAGCTTCCTTTTGAAGAATCAGCTAAATATGAATTAATCGTTGACAGAAGTCCATTTATAGTGACACTTAAGCGCATAAATCAAGTAACTGTTGATTTTGCACGATATACTGAATTAGAGATTCAAGTTCTAGACTTAATTTTTACTCATAATCTAAATTATTCATGTGTCGCTTTAAATCGATCATTTTTCAAAGAAGGCGCGAATAACTTCAAATTAGGTTTTGGATTAGAATTGTGGAAAGGTGCATATACGTCTGTTAGGCCATCTGAAGTCGGTTTGACGTGGAATTTAGACACAGCTAATGCTGCTTTTATGTTATGCAAAGATTTGCTTGAACTAGCTCTTAATTTTTATGAATGTGATGTCAATCAACTAAAGACACGTATTTCAACGGATAAGAAAGGCAGCGAAATTGGCTACAGTTTTATAGAAACATACAAAAATCGTGACATTAAAACAAAAACTGGTGGATTTAGAAAGAAAATAAAAGCATTTGGACCAGATTCAAGTTATATGTTCGAATGGACTCAACCGGATGGAAAAAAAATTAAAATTAGTGTTAAAGATTATCTTAAAAAGCATTATAATATTGATTTAAAATATCCCAATTTGCCTTGTGTTGATCTTGGACGTCAAAGTTATTTACCAATTGAGCTATGTAGTACAGAATTGAAAAATAAAAAAAAATTGGATGAAAAAGAGACTCAAGATATGATTAAATTGGCAGCCGTACCAGCGCCAGATCGCATGAATTACATCGATAATTGGATGAAAGAATCAAAAATAAATCAAGATCCTGTTTTAAAACAATATAATATTGACGTTGAATTAAAAATGGTGGAATTAGATGGACGAGTTTTAGAGGCGCCCGATGTACAATACAAAGGTAGAAAGGCTGAATCAAAATTTATTGCAGAGAAGGGAGCATGGGATCACAGAAATAATAAGTTTTTCGACGCTAAAAGAATTAGTAAATGGTTAGTAGTTAATTTTGCATTCAAGGTACGTGATGATGCCCTTGATAATTTTATCGATGCTCTATTTAGAGTTGGAGATATTCATGGTATTATTTTTGAGGATCCTCTAGATGTTATCAATGAGACAAGACGGCTAGATGATGCTACTACGAAAAAAGTATTCGAAAATATTTTAACTAAGTATAAGGGTCTAGAATTAGTTGTAGTTATTTTTGGTGGTACTACTAATGCGTATAAAATAGTCAAGACATGTGGTGATTTAATGTTTGGTGTACCCACACAGGGTGTTGAGGATAGAAATGTTAATCGATTGAATGATCAAACTGTTTCAAATATTTTATTGAAAATTAATAGTAGAGTTGGAGGAACTAACTTTATTTTATCCAAAGAGAACAGATTGTAATACTTTTTTGTTAAATTCTTTTAGTTTAAACTTTTTTATAAAATTAAAAAATTTCAAGATTTGGTAAATATATTCAACAGTTGTATAACGGACCGTTAATGGTTTTTGGTGCTGATGTCACTCATCCCTCACCTGGAGAAGATACAGACTCAATTGCTGCCGTTGTTGGCTCTTTGGATAAAGAATGCAGTTATTACGGTAAGATTTATGTTTTTTTCAAATAAGATTTTTTATTGAAAGATCTTGAATTTTTTTTGAATACAAAATTTTATTATTTTTCACTTTATTTATGGGATGTTCCTCCAATCATAAAATCTATAAAAAATTATATTTTAGACTCGATGGTTTAGTATACATGGACATGTCTAGGAGATATAAATAAAATTTGAAAAAATAAATAAAATTTAATTTCTAATTATTTTTAGCCGCCAGATTATTCGCTCAGCGAAGCAAAAAGGGCCAGGCTTATGAAATGATTCATGATTTAGATAAAATGATGTTAGATTTGCTTCAATCATATTTTAATCAGAACAAAGCCTATCCGAAAAAGATTGTATTCTATAGAGATGGTGTGTCCGAGGGTCAATTTCCTTTAGTATTAAGACATGAAATAAACAAAATGAGAGAAGCGTGTCAAAAAATAAACCCAGGTTATAAACCAGCCATTACCTTTGTTGTTGTACAGAAACGTCATCATACTAGATTATTTCCAGTCAGAAGAGAAGATGCTGTAATTATCAAAAAAAAAATTTCAATTGCAATATTTTAGCTAAAAATTATTCTTTAAGAATGGTCGTGCAATGAATGTCCCGCCAGGTACCGTAGTTGATAAAGATATTGTCACTAGGAATATGTTCGATTTCTTTTTGTGCTCTCATGTTGGAATTCAAGTATATATTTTTTTTTGGAAAATGTCAAGATGAATTTTTTATAATTTATTTTTAGGGAACAAGTAGACCATGTCATTATTATGTTTTACATGATGACAATGAATTTTCTATGAATCAATTACAAATTTTATCACATTATTTATGTCATTTATATGCAAGATGTCCAAGAAGTGTTTCATATCCAGCACCAGCTTATTATGCTCATTTAGCTGCGTTTAGAGGTCGAGATTACATTCGCTCTCAAAAGCCTCTAAAGTAATTTTAGCAAATTTTTTTTTTCAAATTTAATTTTTAAAGTTTAAATTTAAAGAGGTTCGGATTTGGTTATAAGCAGTGAAATAGCACTTCATCAAAACATAAGAAATAAGATGTTTTTTATTTAATTTTTTTTTCTAAATGTTTAATATAAAATTAATTTAGTTAATGCTTTTTTCTATGCTCTAAGAGTAATTTTAAAAAATTTTTCCTGATGTTTTTTTTGTTAAAAAAAAGAAGATAAATATTTATTTATAAAATTAATAAATTAAATATTCTGATTAATAGAGTACAAATTAAAACTAGCTTGTACTATTGTTTTCCTTTCCTCTGGTATAGACGAGTCTTGTTTAACTATTTTTATAGAATGTATAATCGTATACAGAAATACGGGATACACTGTATTCACTGTTTATTGGCTTAAAATTAAATTTAAGATTGAATTCATTCAATATGTTCTAAAATCTAAACTTTCGTATAATCGTATGCATAATAATAAACTATTATTAACATGCTTTAGAAATAGATTAACAAGACTCATCTTTTTGACCACAGATTTTAAATTGGCGATTAAATTAAAATATTATGGTGATCATCTAATTGATTAGGTGATCATTTTTGGGCATGTGATCGATTAGAATAAAAAGGCTTTTTATTAGGGTTGTTAAATTAAAAAAAATACATAAAAAAATTTCCATAAAAAAATGAATTTTAATGGAAATTTTTAAAAAACAAAAGCCTCTTATAAATTTAAATATTTTTATTAAAATTTATAAGAGGCTTTTTTTTTAAATCACCGGAATTAATTTTTATTTTTTGATGCAAACTGTTTTATCATCAAAATTATAGGTTTTCTTCTCACATAAAAATACAGGTGATTTTCGCCTGTATTATTATTTATTTTTTGAGTTCTAACAACCCTCCTGTTAATTTATTAAAAAATAAATCAAAAGGAATCGAATTTCTTTTTATTCTCATGTGATTTATATTGGTTATAATTTTAGTATCTGTTAAGATATATATTGAATTAGTAAAAGATAAAATTAATTTTAATAATAGATTTTAATTCAATTTGAGTATAAGACCACATGAATTTAGTTTCTAAGCAATAGTGTTATTAAATGCCCTATTTTGATTCCCTATGATAATTTTGAAAAATAATTAAAGCGTCAATGTAATCGAGTTAACATCAAGGAATTTAAAGTCAACATTTCATCATAAAAAGTGGAATTAATTGCCCAAAACATAATTAAAAAAATTACCATTTTCCCTTGCTAAATAATATAATTATATACATTATATACTATTTTAAGCCAAGTCAATAAATTGTTTAATTTTTTATCATCAAAATTATAGCAAGTAAATTTTAACATGGAATCGATAAAGAATGGTTCATGCACAAACTAAAATTTTATTTTCTGATTCTTCTTTATTAAACAAGGGAATACGGTATATTATGTCTTAGGTGGTTTAAAAATAGCTTGATTGTGTAGGTCGTTTAAATATTTTCAAAATTTTGTAAATCCAAAAAAATATTTCTAGTTTCTTATCATTTAATTTTTTTCAAAATTATTACTTGCTATCAAAAGCCGCATTTTCGCAGTTTTCCTGTAAACTTATGGCGAGAATAAAGTATTATTTGTATTATTGTATTAAAACTCTCTTTCCGAGTCTACCTTACTTTTCTAATGACTCTTGATCTGACCTTTACAGATATTTAATTTTAGTATTTATTTAAAAATTTTAGAACAAAATAAATGACAAAATTCGAATTTTCTAAAAAACTTAAAACCACCGGTGGTTTTCAGTAAAACTACCGATCAGTTTTTTAGAAAATTCGAATTTTGTCATTTATGGTAAATAACTTTTTAAATACTCGTCGGGAAAAGTTGAAAATAATTTTTTCTGAAAGCTCTCAAAATTCTCTACAGACTTACTGGAGACCGGAGTTGGTATAAAATTTTGTTGAAGAAAAAATAGTGGTCAGTTTTTAAAAAAAAAAAACAGCGATCTGCGTTTTAGTAAAATCCAAAAAAAACGGGATAAAAAACGAAAAACTTTATTCAATAGAAAGTATTAAAAATGAAATTTTTATTCTACTCAAGTTGACCACATTACCTTATTGGTAAAGTAGCAGTATTAGATAAGGCGCCCTTTTGGAGTATTCACTTTAAACCATCTTGCGAATGTTCAAGTATTTGCTGCTATAGATTAATGCTCTAAACATCGAATAACCTGTTTAATGCGTAACTAAAAAGATTTTTTGGTTGTCAATGCAGTGCTAAATATTTAAGAGATTTTCTTTCTTTATTATTTTAAATTTTTTAGTGTTTTTTATCGTCGATTTGAAGTAAGGACTCAATTCACAGATATCAATACATCATTTCAACATTTAAATAAAGATAATACATTTTTTATTAAGTTAAATTTAAATAGGAAATTTGTTCTACACTTAATGTAGAATCATTTGATAATAAAACTTTAATTTTTAAAACTTATTATTGAATCTAATTGTCCAATAATAATTCTTTGATATTTAACTGAAACTTTCAAATTTCAGTCAAATATCAAAAAATTATTATTGATTAAATATAAAAAGTCGATTTGGAGAAAATTTATATGAATTAAGTGTGTTTTGGTCATCGTTTTAGTGGCAACGATTTAATAAATCATTAATATTTAGATTTTACATGAAATGTATAATCATTCTCCACAATAATGCATTTTCTAAAATTTAATTAACAGAACTTTATTTTTAGTTGTTTTTAAATTGAGTCATGAATTGGTGAATTGATACCTAACTTCAAATCGCCTTTTTATCCCAGATATTCAGCGTTGCATAGACTCACAAAAATATCTTTTTTTTCCGCATTAAACAGGTTATTAAATGCTAAGAGCATGCGCCTTATCTAATATTGCTACTTTATCTATAACGGAATGTGGTATTATGAATTTGGAAAAATGATTTTTTTTTGAAAAAACAAAATGTAATTTTTTAAAATTCGAAATAAAATGAAAAAAATTTCAAATTTAGTAGAGGTTTGACATTTATCAAAATGTTCGAAATTTCCAACCTCATTTAACGATCCAATAAAAAAAATTTTAAATCCAAATTTTTTTTTGTAGGATGAAATTTCTTATTCCCAATTTTAATTTTGACAAATAAATGCTTCTTAGTTTACCATAAGTTGCGATTAAGTGGTCACAACGTCATATTTGATTTTTTTAATAAAAAAAGGAACTCTTTAGTTTTGAATTATAATTATATTACAGTACTGATTTGTAACTATGTTTTCACCAGATTTCTCGTGAATTCCCCGGAATTTCGGGAAATTTACCGGAATTCTTCGAAAAAAAAAATCGTGAATTTACTAGATTTTCAGTGAATTCACCGGAATTCCCTGAAATTCCATTAAATTTCCCGGAATTCGAAAAGGCCAAAAAATTTTCTATGAAATAATTATTATGGAAATATATTCTCCGAAAATTTAGCGATTTTTTTTCAATAATAATTATTTCATAGAAAATTTTTTGGCCTTTTCGAATTCCGGGAAATTTAATGGAATTTCAGGGAATTCCGGTGAATTCACTGAAAATCTAGTAAATTCACGATTTTTTTTTTCGAAGAATTCCGGTAAATTTCCCGAAATTCTCGTGAATTCACCGAAATTCCGGGGAATTCACGAGAAATCTGGTGAAAACATAGTTACAAATCAGTACTGTATATTTAAGAGCTAAAATTTAGAAATATTGATCAATTTTTTAAAAGAATTTTTTGGTACATAATTAAATTTTAAACTTTTAAAATAGATGAAAAAATAAAGTCTTAAAAATAAAAAATGTATTTGTTCCATATTTTATTTTTGATTGTTTTAATTTCATTAAATAATTCCCAAATTTGTAAAATAACGTCACCTAAGTTAGTATGCAACAAAATTGAGATTAAAAGTGATGTTTTTAATTTTAAAAATAGCTACGAAATATCCATTCTCTATTTTAAATTAAAGAAACCAGAAATACTAAATGAAAATTTTATTCAAAGTATTATTTTATGGAAAAATTTAGTTCGAAATTTTCAGATTTTTTGGTTCAAAAATTTACTCGGATTCGATATCAGTTTATTCAAAACAATTGGAACAAAATATTCAAATATGTCTTACTCTTATTATATTTATGATTCAAAGATAAGATTCTATAATGGATCACAGCCACTTGATGAGTGCTATGAAACATATCCACGTGAAAAATTTAAAATAAAATTCATTTATTTTTTTTTAATGCTAAAAAACGTTTTTGCTTTCAAATTATGTCCGTACCAATTTAACCATTTTCAGATTAATCAATTAAATCTCCAATATCTTTCAAATACATTTTACAAAAAAAATGTTTTATCATTTAGAAAAATTGATAAGGAACTTGATATTCAAATCAAATTTGGAAATTTTGATTATTGCAATAATATAGATTTAACAGATGATTTGATTAATTCTCAATTATTTAAAGCAACAACAAATTTATTTTTTTATGGTAAAGTAAAATCAATTCAAAGTACTTTGTTCACAAATCTAACTTCGCTTAAATTAATTGTTTTTGATATATATTATGCTAGACAACTCTTCCAAAATATCAAAACCCAATGGCTTGAAAATTTAAACGTAGGAATCGACCAGGAACAGATTAAAAGTCGAATAATTCACGTTAATATTAATCAAAAATTTAGTCACGAGTATTATTATTTGTTTGATATAAATCATGTTTTTCCAGATGTGGATTTTTGTCTTTATAAAAATTTTCCTTTTAGAAGATTGATTCTTTTGAGTATATTTGATAATGCACCAAAGAAATATGATCAAAAATATTCCTGCACATTTTTATGGATTTCTCAAGAATATAACTTTTTTCTTAAATATTCATCTTATGTATCAAATGGATTCTCATTTTATTCAGCTTTTAATAGCTATTTTATGAACCAAACAGATTTTAATAATTGTAATTTTACTCAACGCTTGGAAAATTGTAAACTACCAAAAAAAGAACAAAAATCTGATTACGATTTACAAACTTTTAGGCAAAATATTATTTATATGGATTATATAATTCTTATTTATTTAATTCCTTTTTTCTCCATATTTTGCTTAATACTCAATTTTATTAGTGCCTATTTTTTAGTTAAAAATTCAAAATCAACCGAATTAAAAAATACTCACTATAAATTCATTAAGCTTTATTCATTCTTAAGCATTTCTCATATTTTACTTAAACTCTTAGGGCTAATTAACGAATGTCCATTTAGAAATGGAATTTTTTGCTCTAGTGTTTTATCCTCTTCTTTTGTTCAATACTACAAAATAATTATGAATGATTATTTAATAAAAGTTATTAAAGTAAGCATAAATTATTCTATAATAGGATATAGTCTTTTTAGATTGAATATATTTATTAGCCCTAGTTCAAAAGTACACAAATTCATATCGAATTTAAAGATTCATAAACTTGGTCTAATAATTCTCATAAATATAGGATTGGTAAACATTCCAAAACTTTTTATACATCAATTAAATACTGATCAACCTGATTCATCATATCCGTTTTATCTATTGGATTCATATTCAACGTTTTTTTTATATAGATCGGGCGAAACTGTTCTTATTATTTCTAATTTAGTTTCGGATTTTGTGTCTATTTTTGTAGTAATCGTCGTTAACTTCATTTTAGATTTTATTCTTGCTTTCAAGCTTAAAAAAGCATTAAAAAAGAAAATTTCTCGAAAGAAAATTCAAGCTAATAGAAAACATATGAATCAAATCATAATTTCATTAGTAATGATATTCTTAAACATGATTTTAAAATCAAGTGAAATATTCCATAGTCTTTATTTTTTGCTCGGATATTTCATAGATAAGAATAAAAGTGAAATAAAAACTTTATTGCAATATTTTATAAAAGTAATTTGTCTCCGGGAATCTTTTCCGGTTTTTGTTGATCATTTTATAGATTTATCGTTTTTGATTTTAAATATTTTGAATTATGTTATATATTTTATTAGCGATAGCAACTTTCAAAGCATTTTTTATTTCAAAAAAACCAAAAACTAAAAGTACCTAATGACGAAAAATGTATACAGAGTAGAACAGTAACAGTGCCATGCTTTATAATTTTAATATTGATTTTCTTTTTTTTTATCAATAAACTTAATTATTGTATTTTTTTTAAGATTAAAATAAGATGAAAACTGTATGAAATATGTTTCCATGACTAATACAGTCAGGTCACGATTTTATCACCACATACTTTAGTCACATTTAGGTTTTATCACTGAAAAATTGAGGAACAAATCGCCTTGAATACTTTTCAATACAAAACATTTTAAGTTAGATCACCAATTTTAGTCACCATATTCTTTTTAATCACTGAAATATATTTATTTTTATTAATACAATGCATTATAAATTTTACATACTTTTATCACGCCATTTTATTTTTCTTTGTTTCTTTCATTAAAAAAAATTAAAATGGTCCAAAAACGACACAAAATTCTTAATTCGATAAAAAAGCTATTATTAGAGAAAAATTGACGGCAGATAAAACTGATGCTAAAATAGCCGAAGAGTTCAATGTTGAGCGTTCCACAGTTACAAAGTTTTCCAAAGAAAAGACAAGTATTTAAATTTAGCCAATGAAAAAGCTCATAGTAAAAAATCAAGAATTCAACTCGGTTATTTTTCATTAGTAGAAGAAGCCCGTTTGTTTTGTTATTTTTTCAGTCTAATAAATTTATTTTATATATTTTTTAATTTTATCACAATCCACTTTTATCACACATTTTCACCTGGACAAATTGGGTGATTAAAGCGCGACTTGACTGTATTACCGTATTTCCTCAAATACAAGATTGATTCGTTCTAACTTTTTATTTAATTATAAGGCCGCGACTAAGGCCATATATGGGCTCTATACTATTCGAAAAATATTTCGACCATTACAGAGCCTCTACTAAAAGAAACTCTTTCAAGGAGCTTTATCCGAAAAATGACTTGGGTTATATGCCAAGCTAGTTGTTAGAAGGTAGTACATTTTTTAATTAAAAACTTGGAAAAGATGAATTAAAATATGTGATCGGGTTATCGGGTATCCAAATTTAATCGACTTAAAAAAAAAATTCATGTAGCTTAATGTACAACAATCTAAGTTTTTTTAATGGCTAATTCAAAAATTTAAAGAAAAATTTTTAAGCACAATGTTAAATTTTTAATATTAACTCAAAAAAGTATGAACAGAGTTTAATAAGGGTGGGGGATCACCAAAAAAAAGTGGAGTCTCGGGGCTTTATACAAGGTTTTACGGTATACTTAATATTAAAAATTTTTTTTATAAATTATTTGATTGGCCAGTAATCGATTAAAATTAAAGGGGGAATTTATTTAAAGGGGATTCTTCTTAAAAGGGAAATTGATGATTAGAGTTGTTCAAAGTCAAAGTTAAATAAACACTTAACTTATATTAATTTTTAAAAATAAAGTAAAGTTTTGATTTGACTATAATTTTTTTATTTTAAAGTCTAGTCGTTACTCGACTTTCAATTACTCGAATACTTAAGTAAAGTAAAGTAACGACTTGACTTTGAAAATAAAAATTTTAAATCAAGTCAAAAATTGACTGAAAACCAAAAAATACAACCAACTAAAGTCCGAACTTTACTTTGAGTAAACAAAACTAAAGATAAAAAAAAAATTTTTTAAATTTCAAAGTCAGATTTTAACTTTTCAAAAATCATTTATGAAAGTAAAAGTTAGACTTTGACTTGACTTTTGTGACTTTTTGACTCTTTTTTTTGACTTTTGACCATCTCTGATTGAGAGGGAAGAAATCTAAAGTGGAAATATTTAAGGGGGAGAAATTAAAGGCGGAAAAATCATAAAGAATCTGGCATTCTAAAATTTATATTGTCTTTTTAATTTTATATTACCATAAAAAACTCGCACAATATCCCTTTGCTACTAAACTAATCACCTCTTAATATCTCTTGGAACATTATGTGAAATTATTTGTTTTTTAAACTGATAAAATCCCAATAAAAAAACGGTAATGGTAACGGTAATGGTAACGGTAATGGTAACGGTAATGGTAATGGTAACGGTAATGGTAACGGTAATGGTAACGGTAATGGTAACGGTAATGGTAACGGTAATGGTAACGGTAATGGTAACGGTAATGGTAACGGTAATGGTTACGGTAACGGTAATGGTAACGGTCACGCTTCTTTTTCGTTATAACTGCTGTATATATAAAAAACAGAATTCTTAGATTTTTTGTCAACTAGGGTTCATGATTTGGGCACATTAAATCATTCAAGAAACAAGCCTTAGAAATCTCAAAAATAGATCATTTGAGTTTGCGTCCATCCAATCGATTGTTTTCAAAATTTTTATAAAGATCAAATTTCCTCTTACGGAGAATAACAACCAGTGCAAGAAATGACTATTTTTTCAAAACATATAAAAAAAATAATTAAACATACAAAAATAAATTCTAAGAAATGATGTTTGATGAGTACGATAAAACACGAAAGTTTGAATTAAGATGCGGATTTTCTATACATAGCAATATGGTTTAAGGGAAGGAATTCAGAGTTATCTTTTTTTAAGTTCAAACTATTTTGTTATAAGACTTAGAAATGTGTAGAAAAATTTTGGATTGTCGTAAACAGTTTCTTAAATGTGAAATATAGGTAGAACTTAAATTATTTTTTTTGTATGTTTTAAAAAAATAAAGATTTGTGACAAAACAATATCCTCTTGTACTAAATATTGATTTATACTAAATATTTACGTAAAATGCAAAATTAAAACCTTTGCTTTCACCCACTGTTAATAAAAATCTTACTATCGCCAACTTAAATGTTGAATGGTTTTCATAAATTTATTAATAGTGTTTTAAATCTAAATTACCTTTTGACAAATGTCTAAAATCGATAAAAAGAGATAATAATCGTGTAATCCAAGTCTAACAAAATATAAAAAATTTTAAATTTTCTGAGATTTTCATTTTTTTTGAATATTTAATTTTTAGCCAATAAACTTGCATTCAAAAAAAATTAAAAAAGATTATCAAAAATCATCAATTTTTTTTGAATTTTTGGTAACTATGGAAGATATTCTTCTTGCAATTTTTTCATAATTAGATTTATTTAATTTTCTTTATTTTTGATTGGACTATATAATCCAATAAATTTGTTATTCATAAATTTAAAAAAAAATTTTTTTATTTTTTCCACTTTATTGTTTTTCACACCTACATATTTATCTTTTTCAAAGTCGGGTGGAAAATCCTACTGAGCCCGAAAAAGAATAAATAACTTAATCTACAAAGAAAAAAATAAGAAATTATTCAATCAATTAATTAAACAATCGACTTTCGTACAAAAGTTTATTGACAAAAAATTAATTTTAAGATAATCTCTTAGAAAAATAAATTAAAATTACTTGTTTTGACTTCAATTTTACCTACTTAACCCAGCTTGTTGACCTCCTAACACTGCTTCAAATTTCCTTTTTTTTAAATTTACTTTTCCCAAATTGGAGATTTATTCAATTCAATAAATAAAATATTAATTTTTAGATTAAGAATCTATAACGTTTTCTTTAAAATCATGAATTATTTGAGAAATAAAGAGATCAAATATAAAAAATAGTAAAATGGTCTATTTTATTAGATTTTTTTAATTTTGAGGCTTTATATGAAAACAAATTTTTAACTTGGAAAAATTAATCCAATCGGATTCTTGAATTATATTTAAGTTTAAAGATCGAAAAACAGGCTAGTGCCCTCATCGGCAACTAAGTACTTTTACACTATTTTTAAAACTCCTCCTGGAAATAATTTTATCGTATCTTTTATCTTAAATGGTGTTAACTAATTATAAATTCAGTGTGAAAATAATATTAATTAGTAGTTATTTTACACTATTGCAATAATTGCAAATTATAGTTGCTAATTTAAAAAAAAATCACAAGCAATATTATTTAAAATGACCTAATTCTTTAATTTTTAATCCTTAATTCTTGAGATACTTAATTAATTTATCATATACCTATAATCCTTGAAATTTTATTAAATAAAATCACCTTAAACTATGAAACCTAAAATAATCTTTATTTGAAAAAATAAAATCTTGAAAATGGAAATTAAAAAACTTGAAATAATAAATAGCACTAAAGAAAATCCTATGATTAATCTCAATAATTTAATTTACTATAAAAACCAACAAAGACCCGATGGCATTATTTATTGGAGATGTAAATTTTATCACTCCGAATATAAGTATCCAGCTTCTCTAACAACTACAGGGTTAAATACAGAAATTTCTAGTTTAAGAAAGAAAAATCATAATTTAGAACATCCTTTACTTGACGATCTGACCATAAATGTATTAATTATGTGTGATACCGTAAGGAAAAGAGCGCGTTCTGAACAAGTTCCCATCAGACAGATTTTCAGATCGGAAGTCAATAAGCTTGTTGTTAAGACCCAAGATATTGAAGGTGTTTCCAAAAAAATACCTAAAATCGAAAATAAACAAAAAGGGTTTTATCAAGCTAGACGCGAAAATATGCCTCTTTTACCAAAAAAAACATTAGATATTGATCTTACACTTAGGAGATTTAATACAACTAGTTATTCTGAAAATTTCTTTTTGATACTAATAATGACTCTACAATTATAGCTTTTGCTTCGAAATTACAGCTACAAATTTTATCTCAGTCAACACGATGGAATACTGATAGAACTTTTAATCATGCCAAAATCTTTTTTATCATCTCTATACTATTCATGCGTGGGAAGAAGAAGATATGTTTGTATGTGTATATATTTTACTCATAAATATAACAACTGACTTATACGTAAAAGCATTTACTAACTTGAAAAAAGCATGGGATGAAAAAGGGATAATCCTTAACCCAAAAACAGTAATGAGTGATTACGAGCCAGAAGCAATAAATGCAGTAAAAGAAGTTTTTCCCGAAGCAAGAACTCAAGGTTGTTATTTTCATTATATTCAATCCATTCGGAAGAACATTCAAAATAAAATGCTAACAAACAAGTATAAAAATAATGTAGAAACTAGAAAATGGTTCGACAAACTCAAAGCTCTTGCATTTTTACCCAAAGACTATATTAATTTTGCTTACAGCAATATTAAATCAATTAGACCATTTAGTTCAAATTCACAAAATTATGAAAAATTCATAATATATTTTGAACAGACTTGGTTGTTTGGCCATTACAAATTAGAAAGCTGGAACCAATTTGAAAACGTCGGCCCTAGAACTAAAAATACTGTTGAAGCTCATAATAGAAAGATTAAGAACGAGCTTCTACAAAAACATCCAAATATTTATCAATTTATCGTTTATATTAAACTTGTCGAGACTGAAAAAGCTGTAAATTATTTGGATAAAAAAATTCAACCATTTTATTAATTTAATAATTCCATAAGCAATAAAGACAGAAAAGATGATTAGAAGGAATCCAATTGCAATGGCACTATAGTAAAATATAGAAAAAAAATATAGAAGACAAAAAATATCGAGTCATCATAAACATAGAAAAAAAAAAAATAGAAGCTTCAATACATAGAAAAAAAAATATAGAAAATATTTAGCATATATACCGTAATGCCTTGCAGCTTGTTGCATTGCAATTTAATCCAAAATTTCGATTTTAATTGCTGCATTTACATTGTATTTTTGAATTTTTTTGAAAAGTGATAAATGCGGCATTTATTCTCGAAAATGATTCTAAATTTTTAAATTTTTTTGTCATCGAAAGTTAAATTCTTTCGGATTAAATGCAGCATTAATGATGTATTTTAAAAAAAATTAAATAATTAATGAAAAAATTCAATAAATTTATTTGTTTTTTTCACTAATTTTTGGGTTTAATGCCATGCTTATTTTCAAAATTTCGATAATAAATGCCTCATTTATCACTTTTCAAAAAAAATTGTTTTTACGTGTTTATTGCGTAGGCATAAATTCGTAATTTCGAATTTAAATGCCGCCAGAAATAGCAAGGCATTACGGTAATTAAAAAAATAAAGAAAAAATTTAACATAGAAAATTATTTAATTTGTGGTTTTTTCTTGAATTGTTCAACAAGTTTTTTTTTGTTGGTTTTTCTATGCTGAATTGAGCTTAAAATCTTTTTTTTTTTTAGAGATGAATTTTAATTCTCCCATAGTTTCACGACTTCGCTTTAATAGATCATACAAACCCATCTCTAATTCAACAACTAAAATAAAAGAATACTCTAGTATAGAAATTAATCAAATAGTAAAAATATTGTGTGACGAACCTAAATTTTCAAACTCTGATGATGAAAATTAATTAAGTTCAATCGAGTTTTTTGAGACAGACGAATTAGAAAAAAATTTAGAACAAGAAATTTATTCGAAAAAGGACTTAGACCCATTAGTTGTTAAATTAAATTTACTATCAATTGATCCTGAGTTAAAAAATGACAATTGGGGACTTTTCGAATCACAAAAACGTGGTTTTAAGTTATTTTCTTAAGGCTTGTTATACTCAATTGAAAAACCAAAGTTATCAGATGTGCCATACGCGCCTAAAATATATTGAAAATGTGTGACTTCTGAATGTAAAGGTCGTGGTATTTCTCTTGGTCTAAAACAAACTTTTACTGTTACCAAATCACATAACCATAAAGCTAATAACCAGTTAAATCTGAAGTACTTGAGTGCCAACAGAAAATTAAAAGTCAAGCAAAAGAATATAATGAGTACCCTAGAGCGATAATTAGTTTCCAAGAATACTTCAATTTAATAAATTGTTATACAATTAACTTTATAAACCGTACCCATTGTTAAGTAAAAGGTTAATTTTTTCCGTCACTTAACTGATGAGTTAGAAATCTATCTTCGAGTCTTGAAAAAATATTTAAAATTGACTTAAAATCAAAACATTCACGTAATAATAAATCATTTTTTTCTTCAATATCTTTTACTGATCTAAAGTCTGACTCAGCCAGTAAAGTTCTTTAAGCTCTTTAATGTTAGCTCCTCCTAGAGCGGAGTTTGATACTTGGTTATTATTTTTAATACTTACGAAAATTCCTTCTATGGTTGTTAATAGACTAAGACCACACATGATTGTCTAACTTATTGCTTGTAATGCGATGCTAATATCGCTAACATTCATGGTAAATTGTTGATTCATGAAAAAGGCATTCTCTATCACTCACTTTACACTTAACATTGAATAAAGTGTCACTTGGAGAATCGGCAGTTATTAATTTAGGTGAAGTCGCACATGAAAATGATTCATTTTGTCTTTCAGACATCCAAGAAAACGTTGGTAAAGGGTAACTTGTGGAATATTCGTTGTTGCAATCCATTTTGTTTCCATGGCATTCCTTGTTCCTTATCATTAGGAAACACTCTTGATAGCTTTACATTTTTCGTTCTTAGGGATTCATACTTCTCTCCGAAGAAAGATATTGATGTTGTAAGTATGTTCCTTTTCTTTAAACAGTGAAAACCAGCTCCAAAGACCTGATATTGAACCTTTTCCATCTTGAATAGTTTTTTAGTGGCTGATTTAGTTTCAAAACTACTTTTAAAAAATGTCAAATACTCCTTGACTAAGAGTTTACTTTTCTTCGTTTGAAGGCTACAAATAGTTTTTAGGTTTATCATGTTTGAATGAAACATGTTATTACAGATTCTGAAATCGTCTTTGATTGAAATGCTATTTGTAGTTGAACAAAAAACAGGACAAAAAAGTAAGAATAACGACATAATCGTCATAATGATATAATTTGGTTTTGTCTTGACTCGCTTTGGTATTTGGTTAACTAGATTTGTTTTTATGCTCTCCTTATATTTGTTTATCATGTAACTTCAATTTGTTTTTCCTGGTTTTTCTCTATCGATTCTATAGCTTTTGGGTGAGTAAAGTCCAATAATTCCTTAATTTCAATGGTTCTTATAAGTATTTCGTCGGGATCATTTTCTGGTTTAGACCAGTCTTTAAACGGAAGCATTTTTCTCCCGAACATAAGCTCAAACGGCGTTTAGCAAGTAGAATTGTGTACCCTAGATCTATAGGCCATTAGGACAAAAGGCAATTATATGGGATAGTTAATTCTGTAAAGTTTAGCGTGTTTTCTAAGTGATTCCACGAGTGTCTGGTTAAACCTTTTTGTTTTACCGTTCGTTCGTGGATTATATGCTGAAGTGACAATATGAACGAATCCTACTTTATTTTTTAGCTCAGCCATAATTTGGTTCAGAAACTCCTTACCTTGATCTGAAAGAAGTTCTTCAAACGGGCCAAAAATAGTAATGAACTTTATTAGTATTTCAGCTATTTCTTTAGCTGACTTTGATTTTATACATTTAGCGGAGGGAAAATTACTAAGAAACGAAAACAGGATCTTTAATCTTGTTGTTTTTATTATCCTAATGCTAAAATTTAAGAATTTTATTTCTTTTTATATTAAGTTCGATTAGTAATTTAAGTCCTTATTATCGTATTTTCTTGCTGCTAACAATATGGTATACGTTCGGATTAGCCGTTCCTTACATATAATTTCAGAGGGTTTATTAAAAGGGTAAATGAATTGATTTTATTATTTATTAAGATAAATAATATAGTATTGAATAAAAATAGAATTAATAAATAAAATATAAAAACATAAAATATGATTGTATAAAATAAAATATGGAGCTCGCCTTTTTAACTATTTTAGAAAGTAATTTATACCTGGAGTAGTTAACGAAGCGTTACAATTTAAATATATAAAATTTAGAAATATACAATAATTGATTACAAAATTGATTGTTTATAAAATTAAACCAAGTTTATAAAAATATAAAAATATGTAAAATGATAAATTATAAAAGTTGGTATTTAGGTTAGGTCTCTTGTATTACAAACGTCTTTTTAACATAAAGGCTAAATTAAAAGATAAGTTAGCAACAACAATTTATTCAGTGTTTACACCATGGCCTTTACAAAATGTTATATATCAATACCTAACTTCAAAAGGATTTTTATACCAATTCGCAAATTCAAACTTTTTAAACGTCAAAACAGTAGAACAATCGGTTGAAATTTTGAAAAAGACCCTATAAATTATTAAGAGTCTAATAAGAAATTGATCGAAGAAAATTTATTGAAATCTAAACGATCTTTCTTTGACTCAAGATGATTTTAACCGTTTAAAACCCAAAGCTTGGTTAAATTACAACATAATTCATAATTCATTATTAATGGAGTTTTATTTATGCCAAGAATATTCCTAAGCAAACTAATACATATGACTGTGGGTTATTCATTTGTCAATATGCAGAGTTTTTATCGAAAGGTTCTGAATTATGTCTTTTTTGTCAAAAGATATGGAATTTTATCGCAAATATCTTTCTTGTCAATTTTAAAAAACAATGTTTTCTAAATTTTAATAATTAACATTGAATCTTTGTATTTTTTTTTTGTTTTAATTATAATTTGCAAAATTTTGTAATATTTTATATAAATTTTATTATAATTTCTTAAAATAAAGATAATTGGTTAAAATAAAATTTTATAATTAGTAGTACTTCTCCACTTTTTAATTCATCTTTTACTGAATTTCACACTTAGTCTTAAATTAAAAAACAATGAAAGTGTAAAAGTACTTTGATACGTCCTTGTCTATTTCTTGACTGATTAACACTTCATTTATTCAAAATTAATAAAAATAATTGTTTTTTAAAAGTTAATACAAATATATCCAAAAAAACAAAGGTAAAAAAATATCCGTAAATACGAATGATTTTAATTTTAAATTAAATTTATCAACAATTTTTGCTGCTTATTAGTAAATTAGGTTGGTGTTATTAAACATAGAAACCTTAAATTTACTAAATTTAAGAACAATTTTATCTATGTATTTTATTTATTTATTCGATAATCTCAAATATTTATATGTCCCGTAACCACCCAGTTAGCTTTTTAATCAATCGACGCTGAAAAACCGATGTAAAAAACATCGGTTCAACTATGCAATAAGTCCAATATCATCAATTTTCCGCGTCGAAATACGAAAAAATTTAATTTCTTATCCACTTTTTTCATCATATTTTTTTTATTTATTTTTTTCGTTTCAGCTTTAATTAATTAACAAGAATTTTCGAACCTTTTTAAGTACTTTATGGCTTTTAAAGAAAATTCTTTTTGATTTTAAATAATCTAAAATCTGTTTAGCTAAAATAGCTAAAATGTTTGAAAAACATTAATTAAAGTTAAAAAATATTTTGTTGTTAAGCCAATAAATTTCCACACAATTCAGTTAATAAGTGTACTCACTTTATTGAACAACTAAATTGTGTTTATCAAGACGAATCATACAAATTAGGGAACTTTTTTGTATGATTCTTTTAATTTTTCACCAATTTCGTTAAAGCTTTTAAAACAAAATACAATTTATTTTTTTTAAATTCAATTGATGTTATTTTAGTTGTTTTGAATTTTATGAAAAAATTCATTTTAGTTTTCTTAATTGTTAACTAAAATTAATTCAAAAGAAAATTATTTTAATTTTGTCTCAATCGAATTATATGCCCATTTTTAGTAAGAACGGATGGGGTCATATAATCGAGCCTTGACTGTAGTTTTAATACAATTGGAGAAAATATATCAGGCATAGCTTTCAAAATTTCATGAGAATGCCTATATATACTGCCTATATAACAATTTAAAAGTTCACTAATTGATTTTTCTATTTCTTTTAATTCAAAATATTCAAATGAAAACGTTCGTGTCTTAAAATTAATATTTTTTTTTAACTGTTTAAATTTTTCAAAAATATATTTCGAAGATTATCTTCTGTTGAAAAAGCTGATGATTCAACGTTGGTAAAAAAATATTAAACATCTCAACTCGTTCAGGAACTGAATTAACACTTATCTCACCGTACAAAATATTTTCAGGAAAATCATCAAGTGCTAAATCACTCCTTATTTTAATTGAAGATTTATAAAAACTCCAAAATTTTTTCGAGTTTTTAAAATCATATGACCTTTTATCTTCAAAATAATCCTTCATTTTTTTCCTAGTTAAATTTTTAAATTCCTTTCTGGCATTTTTATATTCATTTATTATGCTTGGACTGTCTCACGATCATTTTTACTTATTCTTTTTCTTTTATAACAATAAAATTATTCATCAGTAACAGATAAAGTAGGATAATTCTTCAAAGCTTAATTATAATTTTTTGGTATATTTGGACGACATTATAAAATAATAAAAATAAATCATGATTGTAATATATACAATACTGGTCTTTCACATGTTCCCAAAATGAACGTTCATGAACGTTCACGAACGTTCATCCGATTTTTGAACGTTCATGAACGTTCATGAACGTTCCTGGTCATTATATGAACGTTCACGAACGTTCATTTTTTGAGAATGGGAAAATCGTTTTTAAGCCAAAAAAAAGTTAATTGTCACGTTTAAAGCTTTTTCTGAATTAATTTAATGAATTTGTTAAATTATTTATCAAAAATGTAATTTTAGTTTACCTTATCTACAAATAAATTGTCTCTTTTCCTAATCTTTTTAGAAGATTTTTCCTCTTACTCAATAGGCCAAATTTAAAAATGCACAATAATTGTTAAATTCAATTAGCGAAGTTATCATATTAGTCACTCTTAAAAAAGTTATAGGAAAGCAGAAACAACTTGAAACTTTTCTTAATTCCTAAAAAATATCTCATTTTATTAAAAAATGGATCGATTAAAAAGACAAACTGATCTTTAATTTTGTTTTTGATAAAAAATTTATCAAATTCATTAAATTAATTCAGAAAAAGCTTTAAACGTGACAATTAACTTTTTTTTGGCTTAAAAACGATTTTCCCATTCTCAAAAAATGAACGTTCGTGAACGTTCATATAATGACCAGGAACGTTCATGAACGTTCGTGAACATTCATGAACGTTCATGAACGTTCAAAAATCGGATGAACGTTCGTGAACGTTCATGAACGTTCATTTTGGGAACATGTGAAAGACCAGTATTGTATTTTTTAATTAATTTCTTATTTTTCGAATTTTTGTTTAATTTTAATTTGTAAATAAATTCAACTTTGAATAAAATCATTTAGTAAGAGATTCCTCTTAGCAATAAAATCTGTATTATTTATTTCCTTGGGAATTTTTTCATCGCAATAAATTCACTTGGTAATTGTTTACATTAAACCGATTTTTTTTTAACTTCTTAAAATGGATTCAATTTAGAAAAATTAAAATTTTATAAAATTTAAAAAATTTGATGCGTCAACAAACAATCCAATTTAAACGTTTTATTTTAAATTTAAATCGAAATTTACTAAATTCAAGAGTTTCTCAATGAACTGTGTAAATCTTACATTTAATGAAGTTATCCCGATTTATCGTGAAAATATACCTAAATTTAAATACTCTAGAGATTTTATCCGAAGATTAAGAAAGCGGCAAAAGTCTTATTGATAATATGTTTATGAAGTTCAGTCAAAATGCAAATATTTGTTATTATTATGGGAAAAGTTCTATATCCGTTTTTTAGATTCTAAGTGGTACTTTTGAGAATATAAATTTATCTTAAAAAAAATTTTGGATTTGATCTTAAAATTAGGAACAGTTAGTGGAGCTGAATATGTAGGAGAAGGTTACATTCCTAATGTAAATAATCGTAGACGAGGTAGCCCAAAATTGACCTAGGTGACTTTACAGCAATAATAGTTTTAAATGCTTTATACAGTCATCGCTCGATTTATCCCGTTTTCAATATGTCCCTATTCGATTTTATCCCCTTATTCTTCAAGAACTGATTCCTCAAATACAACATAATGACAATTTGATTTAAATATGTCTCTTGTTCTATAACTTTTGTCCCATTTTTTGATTAAATCCCATAATTTTAAGAAACTTTCAGATATTTTTATTATATTTTAGCTATCATTATATCCCATGTGTTTTTTTAATATTTTTTATCTAAAATGTTAATACATATAAAGGTCAATATAATTTATTAATATTATAAAACAGACAAAAAGCAATGGAGTTAAAATATTAATCGAACTAAAAATCCAGATAATAGAGACGAAAGTTACCTCACAGTTTACAATTGTTAGATTGTAAAAATTGTTAGAACGTAATTAATTTCAAGTAAAGAATCGAAAGTAAAAGCAGCAAGGAATACCAAAGGCCGAATATACTAAAGACTCTTTAAGTATATTCAGCCTTTGGCAGTGACTATATCTGCAATAAAACAATAATTTTTAGCATTCTTTTTAGAATTGCCATATTGATATATTTATAAAAAATTGACAAAAAAATTTCCTCTTTGGTGGTCTGAAATCGGCCTCATCTCTAGATTAAATAAATAAATACTATCAGTATAGTCTTCAAATAGTAACTAACAATATTTTAGTCAAATTATATAACAAACTTATGATCTTATTGGATTTTATTTTATTGAGTGGGATTATATTAAAAGACCCACATGAATTAAAATTAAAAAAAAAAATTTTGATTTTAAGGAGCTAATAGTTCTAACATGCACCACCAAGCTCAATTTTTAAGCATTTATGTTACATCATTCAAAAAATAAAAGCAGTTATTTAAGTGATCTTTTTATTTTTTTATTCTGACAATATCATCTCTTTTTAAATTGTCGCTTTCAATAAGATTTTAATTTATAAATATTTTAAAAATTTTCTCAAGAATTTTTGTTCTTGAAATAAATCTGATCCATCAGGTG
>NTPY01000531.1:770532-781342 GCA_002922825.1 Brachionus calyciflorus
ACCGAATGGTTACCGATAACAAAATAAAGTGCCTAAAGTGGTCAGTAAACAGTCCAGTTTTAAACTGTATTGAAAACTTGTGGAATTGGCTTTCAGAAACCTTGTAATAGTAGGACCACGGCCACTGGGCGAATTGAAAGAAATTGTACCAGAAATCTTGGAATGAGTCAAAAAAAAGGGGGAGTGGCACGATATTGACGCTTTTCTCCCTTTAATCAGATAAATAAAAATGAAAAATATTATTAGGGAATTTTAATTTTTATTTTCAAAATTTCCTTGTTTTTCCTATTAATTCCTTTTAGATAAATTAACAGCTTGATAATGTTAACTTCGCTTTACCGAAACGTTGCGAATTGTTAATAAAGTTTTTTCCCTAATAATATTTTTCATTTTTATTTTTATGATTAACTTTAATCAACTTTAATGTTGAAATTTTTTCCCTTTAGTTTAGGATTTTTCTCTAAGTTTTTCACAAAATTTTTTTTTGTTTTTTTTGGAAGTATTTTTTAGTAGATTTTCTAACCTAAATAGAATGTGACCTTTTTTTTCTTCTATATTTTTTTTTTATCTTTTTTCTCTATCTTTTTTCAATTCTATCTTTTGATAGTTCGTCCTCATTAGTTTTTTTTTTAATTCTTAAACCACACAATAAAGAGAAGATGAAAAAATCTTTTGAACGCACAATAAAGAGAAGATTTATATTCAATGCCTTGTATAGGAACGCATTAAAAACGAAAATAAAAGAATTTTTAATTTTTTACCACGTTTATTATTAGAGAATCCAATATACGGTTTAACTTTTTACGTTTTGCTAATCGCTTTAAAAATAGCTTTTTTGGGTGCATTTATTCTTAATATTTTTATTTCTAATGCATGCATTTGTTTGCAAGGCATTTCGGTAAAAATTCCGGTCGGTGATGTGACATCACTGATGTCCTAACGGTTCAAGTCTTTGGATTAAGGGACTGAAATTTTGAATTAATTAGCGAACCTAGTTGAATCAAGGGTCGGGTTCAATTTCACCCAAATAAAAAAAATTAAATTAAAAACTTAAAAATTTTCCTTATAAATGCTTATTACATTTTGAAATTCATTTCTTGATTGCTGCTACGATACATTGTTTTTACGAAAAACTACGTGAAATTACCTAAAATTACCAAAAATTACGTAAATTCGGGTTTATTGAGCTTCTCATAAAATTAATGAATTATTTATTCAAATATTTTAATCCAAGAGGTTCTAGTAAAAGAATATCTCCTCAATATTTTAAAAGATTTGAGAACTTATTTTATAAAATTCGCTAAAAACCTTTTATTTTTGGTAGTTGAATCATAAAATAGATAAATAAATTTTAAAAATTTAATCGTTAAATGAAAAATTTATTTGTTTTGATTTTGTTTTTTTTAATTTCGTTAAAAAGCTCCTAAATATGTAGAATTTCAACATTTAAATTGGTATGTAACAAAATTGATATTCTAAGTGATTCTATTAATTCAAAATTTAGTTACCAACTATCAATTGTTTATTTTAATTTACGAAAATCAGAAATTCTGAATGAAAATTTTATTCAAATTATCAATATATGGAAAAATTTCAATCAAAATATTCAGATTTATTGGCTCAAAAATTTACTCGGATTCGACGTTAATCTATTTAGAATAATTGGTACAAAATATTCAAATATAATTTATTCGTTTTATATTTATGATTCAAAGATAAGATTCTATAATGGATCACAGCCACTTGATGAATGCTTCGAGACATATCCACGTGAAAAATTTAAAATTAAATTTATTACTTTTTCAATAATGTTAAATAATATTTATACATCCAGGTTATGCTTATACAATTTTAATAAATTTCAAATTCAAAATCTAAATCTAAAATATCTTTCAAATACACTTTACAAAAAAAATGTTTTAACATTTAGAAAAATTGATAAGGTACTTGATATTCAAATCAAATTCGGAAATTTTGATTATTGCAATAATATAGATTTAACTGATGATTTGATTAATTCTCAATTATTTAAAGCAACAACAAATTTATTTTTTTATGGTAAAGTAAAATCAATTCAAAGTACTTTGTTCACAAATCTAACTTCGCTTAAATTAATTGTTTTTGATATCTATTATGCTAGACAACTCTTCCAAAATATCAAAACCCAATGGCTTGAAAATTTAAACGTAGGAATCGACCAGGAACAGATTAAAAGTCGAATAATTCACGTTAATATTAATCAAAAATTTAGTCACGAGTATTATTATTTGTTTGATATAAATCATGTTTTTCCAGATGAGGATTTTTGTCTTTATAAAAATTTTCCTTTTAGAAGATTGATTCTTTTGAGTATATTTGATAATGCACCAAAGAAATATGATCAAAAATATTCCTGCACATTTTTATGGATTTCTCAAGAATATAACTTTTTTCTTAAATATTCATCTTATGTATCAAATGGATTCTCATTTTATTCAGCTTTTAATAGCTATTTTATGAACCAAACAGATTTTAATAATTGTAATTTTACTCAACGCTTGGAAAATTGAAAACTACCAAAAAAAGAACAAAAATCTGATTACGATTTACAAACTTTTAGGCAAAATATTATTTATATGGATTATATAATTCTTATTTATTTAATTCCTTTTTTCTCGATATTTTGCTTAATACTCAATTTTTATTGCGTCTTTTATTTATTTAAATGATAAATCAACATTGTTAAAAAATACCCACTATAAATTCATTAAGATTTATTCAATTTTAAGCATTTGCTATATTATTCTTAAGCTTTTAGGGCTAATGAACGAATGTCCATTTAGAAATGGAATTTTTTGCTCTAGTGTTTTATCCTCTACTCTTGTTCAATACTACAAAATAATTATGAATGATTATTTAATAAAAGTTATTAAAGTAAGCATAAATTATTCTATAATAGGATATAGTCTTTTTAGATTGAATATATTTATTAGCCCTAGTTCAAAAGTACACAAATTCATATCGAATTTAAGGATTCATAAACTTGGTCTAGTTATTTTAATAACGAATGGATTGATCAGCATTCCGAAACTATTTATACATCAATTGACAACTGACCAACCGAATTCATCATATCCTTCTTATTTACTTGATTCATATTCAACGTTTTTTTTATTTAGATCAGGCCAAACTGCTCTTATTGTCTCAAATTTAGTTTCTGATTTTGTGTCTACCTTTGTAGTAATACTCATTAACTTTATTTTAGATTTTATTCTTGCTTTCAAGCTTAAAAAAGCATTAAAAAAGAAAATTTCTCGGAAGAAAATCCAAGCTAATAAAACACATGTAAATCAAATCATGATTTCTTTGATTATGATATTCTTAAACATGATTTTAAAATCAAGTGAAATATTCCACAGTCTTTATTTTTTGCTCGGATATTTCGTAGATAAGAATAAGAATGAAATGGAAACAATTTTACAATATTTCATAAGAATTATTTGTCTCCGGGAATCTTTTCCCGTTTTTGTTGATCATTTTATAGATTTATCGTTTTTGATTTTAAATATTTCAAATTATCTTATTTATTTTATGAGTGATGGTAATTTTAAAAGTATATTTTATTTCAAAAAAGCAAAAAATTAAAAATACTGTCTATTCTCGATAATATGCAACTACCGTAAATTTTTGAAATAAATTGGAATTTTTTAAGACGTTGTTTAAGACAAACTTAAGCGATTTTAAAGAGTCAAAGAGTAATGCTTAAGAGGCGTTTAAGTTAAAACGCTAAAAATGAAAGTTTTCTGAAACACATATTCTATAACTTTGTTTAAAACTTGTTCTTGAGCTGTTTAAGACCTTTTCAGAAGTTTACTGTACATTATTTTTTTGATGATCAAGAGACTATCACGGTTATTTAAAGAATTAGATATAAAACTTTTGAAAATTTTGTAAAGCAACAAATAAATATCTCCTGTGTATTTTTGCAAATTTGTCCATAGAAAATAAAAACTTTAGAAAAAAAAATTATAAAAATTATAAAACAGTATAGCAATCCTGCTATTAGGAAAATAAATATTTTTCATAGAGATAAATTTTATTTCATTTTAAATATACTTTAGCACAACTGACGCTTCTTGATATAAATACTTAGATCTTGATTTTCAACTTTTTCGTAAAACTGACCTCAAATTCGTGAACTTCGACCCTCAAAACCCAAATCCCACAAAAATTACAAAATTTACTTGAGTTTAAATTAATAATAAAAAATAACTAGTGTGTATCTCGCAGGTCTTCTAAAACCATTTTTCGGATTTATGTGCAGTTTTTTCAATTGAGAACTGTCAAAAATATTTTTCCAAAAAAAATTTATCAGAATCAAAATGGTGTGACATGGTGTATCATTTGTAAAAACCTTTATGTTCACTTTAATGATTCAAATAAATTTCTCCTGATGAAAATAAAAAGATCCTTGAGAAGGAATATATTATAAGAAAAAAAAGATTACTATTTCCCGATTTACACTAGAGTTAACTTTTGAAAAAATTTTAATCATCCTTGTTGAATCTAAAAAGTTAAAAATTTATAACTCTAGGACAAGAACAGAATATTGCGCATAAAAATAGATCATTTATGAATTCTTCATTCGCAATATAATGTCCATTTTGCTCTAATTCACAGAAATAATTCGAGATAAAAGTTGGCTTGAGTCAAAATATTTCCTTTTAAAATTGAAAGCAAGCTTTTTCCATAAGTATTTATTAGTTCCATTAGCCTTAAAACCTTGCTTCATAATTTTATGCTCAAATTATAAAATTCAATTTTGGATTTATTTCGCTGCTGATCTTAAGAAGACATTCTAGATATCTATAAAGCTTGGTCATCATAAAAATATTTGGATCGTAAGCGCTATTTGAAAACTTGTAATAAAGTGTAGTAACTTGTAATAAATTTTAATTTTTGAGTAATTATGTAAAAAAATTTAAGTGTCTATGCATAAATTAATAGCTTATTACTATGAAAAATGATTTTTGGTAGTAATGAGACAAATATGAACCGGACCAGAAAGCTTAATTTTTTGCTAATAAAACGATTTAAAAAGTTTGCTTTTTAAAATGAAACTAGAAAAAATTTTTTCCTAATTTAATTTTGAAATTTTAAACTTGCAATTATAATTTGAAATTTATGCTAAGTGCAAATTTTTGTATAATTTTTAAATAATACTCTTACTTACATTTACTTAGGATCATCCCCCTCTATCTTTTTTTTTAATAATTTTCATTATATATAAATTGGAATATATTTTAAAATTTACAATTGTTAGAAAACTTTGAGAGGATTTTTTTTTTACATTTTTAAAATTATATCACGATCTCGACCATGAGCAAAAAATACGTAAATTTAAGTAGGGCTAATTTAAACTCGGATTACTTAGAAAGTAATAGTACCACACATGACTTTGCGTTCGGAGCCTTAGCTGAGTTAGTAGACAATTCAAGAGATGCAGAGTCAAACAATCTAAAAATATATACTATCCCATCAGAATTTCGTGGTGGAAATATACTTTGTTTTCTTGATGATGGTACCGGAATGTCTCCGAGTAAATTAATTTTTTTAAACTTAGAAAAAACTCTAAAAGTAATAAATTTGATTTATTTTAAAGATGAAGCTGCCGATATAATTAAATTTGGTAAGTCAGCCAAAAGAACATCAGATAAAAATTACATTGGTCAATACGGAAACGGTCTTAAATCGTTAGTTAATTTTTAATTTATTTTTTCATTTAAAATTTTTGCTTAATTATATTTTTAAATAGAGGTTCAATGAGAATCGGTAAAGATCTCTTAATATTTACCAAAAAGGATAATGTTGGAACAATTCTATTCATTTCAGAGACTTTTTTAAAAAATGAAAATATAGACGAGGTAAGTTTTGAATATTAAAAGAGAAAGTTAAAAAGCCTGTTTTTTAAAATTTATTATTGAAAATTAAAAAGTAAAAATTTAAAACTTGCAAAATTAAAACGAGTTACAGTCAAAAATTAAGGTTGACGGTCAAGAGCGTAAGATCATTGAAGCGACAAGGTCCCAAAAAAATTTTGTGATGTATTTTTTTGAAGAATCCTTTGTTGAATTTACATTAGATAAGTTTTTATTTAATTGATTTGACTTACTCTTTATACAAATTTTAAAAACTTGAGGTTTTTTGGTTATTACAAGCGTTTATCTATGTTTCTTGAAGGTGTAAAATGTTTTAACTACATTTTATTCGATTAATGAAATTGTGTTTAAAAACCATTTTTTTGGATCTAAACGACCTTTCTTCTAAAATTAAGAAATTGAAAGCTTAACATAAATATTTTAAGAAGAGTAAATTTAATAAGTTTCCTAGGAGGAAATAAAAATTAAGATTTAGTAATTTAAATGCAGGTTTTTACTTTGTTAAAACAAACTCTAAATTTTATTTAATGTTTTTTTTTCAAATAGATTGTAGTACCTTTACCATCATTTGACTGCAAAACAAAGCGTCCAATCTTTGATCCTGATCTGGATGAAGTATCATCGACAGAAAGAGTAAGACTTACATCAACAACAAAAAAAGTTAATTTGAAAGCTAACTATTTTTTAATATTAAAAGCTTGAAACTGAATTAAACGTTTTATATCGTTACACTCCATTTAAAAAATTAGATACACTATTAAAGCAGTTTGACCAAATAGGCACACATGGTACATTGGCATTGATATATAATTTAAAATTAAAAGACGGTTCAACTGAATTAGATTTCGAATCTGATCCACATGACATTTGGTTAAGAGGTTTGGAAGTTGAATTTGACAGAAAGTAGACTTAATTCGAAAACGAATTATTTTTGTATTTTAATTTAATTTTTTTTTTAATTTGAGGTCTCAAATCGAACATAGATCATTCAGGGCTTATTTGACAATTTTATACTCAGATCCTAGAATGAAAATTTATATCCAAGGCAAAAAAGTTTTGACTAAATTATTAGAACGAAATCTTTTGATGCCACGTGTTATGACATATACTTCGACTAAATTTAAAAATAGAGCCCTTGAAGAAAAGAAAGAAGCTGAGGCCCAACTTTCAAAAGGTAGCTGGAATTCAAATTAAAAAAAAATTTAAATTAAATTTTTAAATGTTTTTAATTAAGCACAAAATGAATTAAGAGAAGCTCAATCAGTATATCAGTATGTTTTTTATTTTCGCTTAAATTTCATATACACTTTTCAAAAAATTAATTCACATTTTACATTTAGAGATAATCAGAATCGATTTAGTAATAACAAGTCAGCACAGTATTACATAAACAATGCTAAGTTGGTAAAAGAAATGGAAATAGCAAAAGAGAATGTTGAAAAAAAGAGGAAACTTTTAGAAAAAAGATCCAAGTATTTTATTTTCTTTGAAATAAGCCGAAAAATTCAGATAAAAATTTTAATCATGTCCTTCACTATATTGAAGAAGAGTTTTAGCTGTTTGAATTTTTTCGGCAACTTATGAAAAAAACCATTTCTGAGAAAAAAAAATTTTAAACAAATTTTTATTTAAAGAGAGGTAAATGAACAGAAGGAACTTCAATTTATATTTGGTATTAATATTCATAACCGCGATGCTGACGGATTATTCATTTACAATTCCAGTCGTTTGATAACAATGTTCGAGCACACCAGAAATCAAAAAAAGAACGCTGATTATCGCGGTCTGGTTGGAATTGTAAATGTGCCATACATAGTGTCTAGACCAACTCATAATAAGCAAACTTTTACAGATACAAATGAGCAAAAAGATTTAATCAAAGCATTGAGTGATTATATGGACTGTTATTATAATGAATTGAAAGACAATGAATTGAGCAGAGAGTTTTGGTCAAGTTTGGGTTATTTGACAAGTCATCCGGGATTACCATCAGACGAGGAGCCCTTTAAAAGAAAAAGAATTCAAAAAAGCAAAATATGTCTTCAGTGTGATGTATGTTTGAAATGGCGTATTCTGAGATATAATCCAGTTTTATTAACAGAGAATTATTATAAAGATAATTGGACTTGTGCTGATAATACAGATACAAGCGCTCAAAATTGCGATGTAGCTGAAAAACTAGAGGATTTCGTCAAAATGGATTATCGCAAAATAAAAGAAACCAATTTTGCGGAAATTGTAAGTTTGACAATTTTTGCTTACAATGTTAATTATTATCTTTTTAATTATAACGTAGGAAAAAACAACATGTGTTATACCACCATTACGACCAATGCCATCACAAAAAGGCTCATCAGCTACTTTGGTTGAGAAAGACAACAACGAAACTGTGACTAGATCAGTTCCTCCAACATTAATGCATAAAAGTATATCCGAGCCAAGACACTGCTCAAGAATAAATGGGCCCAGATCATCTTTAACCGAATCTGATTCTGACACAAGTATAAATGGCAGGAGAACAAGCGATGCCAGTAAAAAGAAACGACTTCGTGATTCAGATGATGAAAATGATCCAGAATTTCGATTATACGAATATCGCAATAAAAATAAATCCAAGTCTCAAACGAAAACTAACTCAACTACTTACAATGTTCCTACTGCTAAAAAGACAACATCAAATATGCTGCAAAATAATCAACTTTACGACTCAGAAGAACGAAATGTTCAATTAGAAACAGACACTGTAATTAAACAAATAAAAAAGCTTAATTAAAAATTATTTGATCTTGTTTAATTTAAGGTTGAAAATGGTGTAACAATAAAAAATGAGCCTCAATCTATTGATAACTTCGTGATGGATACAACAAACATGAATGGAGACAGAATTCTTGTTCAAGCTGATGAACATAGAAAATTAGGTAATGAGGTTAAAAAAAAAATTTTAATTTTAAAAATTAATTTTTTTTTTAAAGAAACAGTTTCGAATAAATACAGAGAAATGTTGTTAACATTTGCCCGTTTCAGTGGTCAAATGCATGACATCGCCAATGATCTACCAAGTTATAATTTAGAAGAGTTAAGCGAATTTTCAAATCAAGTGTTTTTCGAAAAATTTAAAAAATCTCAAAGAAAAAATGCAGCTGAGAAAAAAGATAAAAATTTGAAGGAGCTTGCAAGCTTAATGGTAAGAAACAAACAATTAAATTTATAAGTCAAAAAAAATTTATGCATTTTTTTTTAGAAAAGTCAATCAATACCAGAAGAATCGATTAAAGAAATACTTAAAAAATTCAGCCAAAGTCTCTAAGAATTTGTTACCAGATTTTTTTGTTGTTTATCTCTTATTTTGTTTTTTTGCTGATAATCCAACTCTCAAATTTATCTTATTGTGTAAAAAATTTTCGAAAAAATTTAATCAAAGATGCAATTTTGATTAGATTTATTTTTCTTTGGTATTTCGTCATTATTTGTCCCACTTTTTTTATATCCAAAAAACCATTTTTTTAACGCTTCTTTAATATTATCGAACTTTAATTTCGATTTTCTATCAGTATTAAATTAAATAATTTCAATTTTTTTTTGGAAGTTGATTTTACATCAAATAATTTTGTTGTTATTACTTTTTTTTTTCTTTTTTTTTTGCTCAAGAAATCCATTTTGGAATTTAAATTTATAATTTGACCTTAATAAAAAATATTTTATTAAAAAAATATCATTGAACATTTCATGTGACATTTTCAAGATTGCCTAAAAAATAGAACATTAACATTAATCGAGAGAAGCATATATTGGCAATAATCAATTTCGGTCCTTTAATCAAAAAAATAATTTATATTAAAAACAATTTTAATTAATTCTGAAAAATAATAAACCCTTTTTATTGAGAAAAAGAAAATTTTTAATAATAAAAATGTTCCATAACATATCTAGTTAAATAAATTTCAATTAATTTAATGTATCTCCTTGATTAGCACTAGTATGACAAAAAATTTTTATTTTTAAAAGAAATTATTTTTATAAAATTTAAAAAGAGATTCATAATTACTGATCCATTTTTAACCAAATGTCGAAATGACATCTCTGGTGCTTTTAAGTAATTTTTTCAATTTACCCGGAAAATAAACTTCCGCAGAAAAGATCAAAAATCAAATTTTATTTCAAAAAACTTGTTCAAAAATTTTAAGTCCAGAAAAATGTGATTTTCAACATTCATGAAAGTTCATAATCGTTTAAGCTTTCTTATGTAGATCATAAGCTTGGGGTATTTTTATTTGTTAAAAATGATTTTCTGTCTTTTTCTATTTTTAGACTTTTTACTGTTTTATTCACAGGAAATCAATTCCTATTTAGGATCTTAGAAGAATCTTTAAGAATTATTAGGAATAAGAATCCTAACTTGATCCGATTAGAATCTGTCAAGGAATCTTTTGTAAAAGAAATTTTTAGGATTATTTACTAAGGTTCTTGAAAAAAACCTATTGCCTTTTGTTTAAAAGATTCATAAAGAAAATTAAAAAATCTTACTTACGAAATCTTTTTTAGGGAATTTTTTTTCAAGAATAAGAATCTTACTAAGACCTTTTAAAAGTTAAAAGATCCTTTAACATACTGGATTAAGATCATATAACATCATTGATAAAGAAAAGAGATAAGAAAGCTTTAATATGAAATTTGTGCCAAATTTTCGGCTTAAATTTGACCTGTAATCGAAAAATGGAAAATTTTTCAAAATTGATGTTAATTTTTTCGTTTTGTTCTCTTCATGAAAATAAATTTGCAATTTAATTGCATTTTAATTCCGCGTCAAGCACGATTTTTATCTAAAATTTTAAATGATTACTCGTTTCCTGAAAAAAACTTTGAAAGATGAATGGAAACTTTAACATTGAAAA
>NTPY01000531.1:781470-832042 GCA_002922825.1 Brachionus calyciflorus
TGATGAAAAAGAAGTAGGAGAATACGAAATAATTATCGATAGAGAATTTGTACCATTAGAAAATGATTCAGGTGAGGAATTATAAGTTTTTTTTACTCAAATGACTTAATGTTTCTTGAAATAATTTCAATTGTATTTTTTAATCGAATAAATCTTTTTTTTTCGAATTTTTTTTGCTTTTTTCGACCAAAAAATTTTGCATTTTTTATTCTCTCTGTTCATGATTAATAAGTTTAATTCAATTGTTTAAAATTTAAAATTATTCAATTTTCAGCAAAATAATTTTGAGATTTAAATATTATTTTGAATGTTAAAATATATTTATCTATGTGATTCAGAGTCGATTACATTTGACTCGTCTAAACAATTTTAAAACGAATCGGTTAGATAACAATATGTTTTATGAAACATTAACTTTAATTTGTTTAGGTATAACTAACTTTTTGAAAAGAAAAGCTTATATCTTGATATTCTAGTCCTAAATAGTGAAAATTGTACTCATCATAATCGTATATTAAAATTAAAACGGAAAGATTATTCTAAGTATAGAATAAATCATTTGCAATAACCATTTAAATTTCGATCAATCTTAACATAAGTATCTTGATTTAATTGGTATAATTATTTAGCCTCAGACCATTTTATTTTTTTTTTTAGAAAAAGTATTTTATTGTTTTAAGCGAGGATACCCTGTTTAAAAATTTGTTTCGTAATCTTTTTTACGAAGCGAATAAAGATTCCTAATCCAAGATCCTCTAAAGTATTTCTTCAAATAACCCATAGCTTTTTATTGTTGTTTTTTGCTTTATTTCAATTTACCTTGATGCTAATTAAATAAAAATCAGCAAATTAAGCGTGGTTTTTCAGTTAATTTCTCTCACTACAAATATTTTATAAAATCCCTAATATAAAAACTTTTGTTTTCATACACTTAATAAAGAAAAAGAAAAACAAGAGTAACCTCAAATAAGAAAGTTTAAATAAAGAAAAAAAATTTGCACCCAAAATATATTTCTTCGATGGTCAATTTTTTTTCTAATTATGTTCATTGCGTAATTAAATAGCAAAAATTTTTTTATGTTTCGGTGTACTTTGAATTCCTCTATATTTAAGGTTAATTAATTTTTCTAATTGATCCGATCGAGAGTTTTTTATTTTTCCTCTATGTTGCAATTTACATATTTTCACTTTGCTTGCTTAAATGAGTATTAATGGTTTTTTAGTATTTATATTTGGAAACAAACACACAATAAAAAAAAAACACAATATTTAAATCAAAGTGGAAATTCACTTGGAAAATGAATCAAATTCGCGCAAAAAAAAATTAGGAAAAAATTTATTTGGAAATTTTCGAAATTAAATGATATAATTTGCATAAATATTATTTTTAGTTGCCCGACTTTATCTAAGCTTTATTATTATAATCTAAAAGCTATAAATTCTTGTTAAATAACTACAACTTTCTAAAATCAAAATGTCCTTTTGTGATTACAAATATTTACAGAATTATCATTTAATGGCATTTAATTCTGTTTTTTTTTCTATATTTGATAAAAGGACTTAAGTTAAAAATATTTAAATTTTATTCTGTTTTTTACAATTATCGCCACTAGCTCTACACTGTAATTAGTTTTTTTTAAAAATATTTTTCAATAATAAAATTTATCATTAAATCTAGAATTTCTGTTGATCAAATTTAAAGTTTAGAAAAAAAAAAATAGATTGAAAAAGTATATACTTCTTGGTTTTGATTTTAGGCCTAAATTTTTGGTATTATATATCGAGGAAGTTATTATCTGATTAACTATTTTTAGTAAGAAAAAGCTATTAATTTGCAATTCGGAACTCAAGATGAGAATTTTTATTTACTAAACTAGGACTATTAGGTCTATACTACACATTTGTATTAAGTACCTAAAAATCAAGCAAGCGATTAGTACCAAATGAAAAGATTTTCTTTCAAAGATTTCAGTTGATTTTTTTGTTCTGAAATAAGATAAAATTTTGGATGATAAATAATTTTTTTAAATTTTCTTGTAAATAGTAGACATTTTTGTTGACCAGAGTTCAAAACCGTTGTTGCCATTTTTATATTATGTTTTCCGGTCGTTCTTTTACATTTGGACCAATTATTCTTATAAGTTTATTTATTTGATTTTTATGCTATTTTGTTGTTGACAGATATTATGTTGTATATGCGCTAACGGTTGACTGCGTTAATTATTTTCTAAGCAACCAATTTTCCTTAAAGATAAGTTTGGATATCGTAGGCGAATTTAGCTCTCAAAAACAAAAATTTACCAAGTCAAAACGGTAGTATTCCAAATCTTAAACAAAAAAAGGTAAGTTACCTAAAGTTGTTTAGATCATACAAAATAAAGCCAGTGGTATTTACTTTTACATAACAAATTTTTACACTGGTCGCCAAAAGAACTAGAGCCAGTATTTTTTCTTATTACAAAATAGAAAAAGTTTAAAAATAAATTAGTTGGTATTTATAAAGAAATTAACTTTTAATAAAATTTTTGAAATTGAAAAAATGTAAGGAATTGATTAGTATAGTTTCCAAAAGGATTTAGAAAATTTCAAATTTCAATTTGTTATGGCTTTAATCTAACTTTTAAAGTTATGGTAAAGGTAAAGCGTATTTAAAAAGATCAGACCTTAAACCTTGACTAGTTAATGCAACTAAGATCTTTAAAAAAAAAAGAAATATTTTAAATATTTTTTCTAATTGTATTTTCCTAAGGATTAAATTTGTTTGATTTATGAAAATTTTTTCAAATCATATTCAAAATCTTTTTTATTTTTTCGAGCTTAAAATCAAATCTATTTTGAATTATGTAACCGCTTTTTTTTATTTTAAAAAAGCTAGTTAAGCAAGTGGCAAACATTGGAGCTCTTTTATTCAAAATAAAAATTTCTCAATTTATTTAAGGTCCTTTTTAAAAGACTCTAGTTCAAAAATATGATAAATATATTAATAAAAATTATTTTTCTTTCATTTTAAAAAAAAAAGAAAAAACTCTAGTCTTTCAAATGATCAACAGTCTGATAAAACATTTGTAAAATCGTTTAGACTCTTCTTTTCTATTTATTCTGAATGTTTTTAATTTAAATCGAATTTTAAAAAGTGATAGCTTAAGCTTAACTCAGTTTTTTTTTCTAAATCAGAATTATTCAATGTTAAATTTAGACTTACTATTTATTATTCGCAACGTCTGCGTATGTAACATTTGATTAAACTATTTGTTGATTTTTACTGGGGAAACTTAGAGGTTCTTAGTTTTTTTTTTTATTTTATAAAAAGAGCAGCTTTATTTAACCATTTTATTCTTCTTTTTTTTCAAAGAGATTTTTATATTTTTTGGTTAAATTACAACTATTCAAAACTTTGATGGAAAGGATTAAAAACGGGTCATCTCTAAAGTGAAACTTGTGAGTTAGCTTTTTTCTATTCAAGGGATATTTTAATTATAAAAAAGTATTAAATAAAGAATTTTCAAAAAATTAATACCAAAAATATTTAAGATAGAAAATATAAAAGCAATCTTTAGTTATAGGACCGTAAATTTTTGTTTTTAAATACAGTATTAAAATTCGAATTTCACATTTTGCAAATGCACCTTCTTCTAAAGCTCCCATTTTTTGAAATTTTAAGTTTTTGACTCATGAAAAAGCAATGTTTTTCTAAAAATTGGTTCCACACAAAATATAAAAAAATATAATTTGTTACCGGGTTAAATTTAATTATAACATGAAAGGTATGGTAAAAATTAACATTTGTCTAGTTCTTAATGTAAAAGTATGAAATTTTGCTTGTTTAAACGTTTCTTATTGAAATTAATTTTAAAATTAAGAAAGTGTAAAATAAAAATTTTGAAAGCTATTATGTAATTTAGAAACTTAAGAAAATCGGAATTTGTTTCTTTTTCAAAATTGAAGAAAGCTTATAGATTTCTTTTTAGTGTGCTTGAATTCATCTATTATCGTAAAAAGAATAGTTTTATAATATGCATGGAATATTGGAATATTTTTTTACACTAACATTCTTACACAATTGAATTTTCCTAAAAGAAAAACTAAATCATGCATTTTAAAGAAAGTTGATTAATTCTTTTAACTTTTTTATTGAAAATTTAAGAAATTCACATAATATGTTTTGGAAAAAATTTGTTATGAGGTCCAGATTAAACTGATAATTTTCCTTGCAAGAAAACCAATTACATTCCATTTCGCCTTTGTTTTGTACGGAAATCAGATAAGCTTTTATTTTAAGAGGCTTCGAAAATATTTTAAAATCAATTTCATATCTTGTATTTTTTTGGTTAAAAATTTAAAACTAAATTTAATATTTTAATTAAAATTAAGTTTTCATTACATAATTGATGTAATCGAGTTAAAAGTTTGAATTTTGAATTTAACAATTTTTAAAGAATTCTTTATGATTTCTAGATGGATTCTTGGTGTCTTGTCAGAATATATTAACGCTATTTTTTTGATATTATACAAGGGTATTTAAAGGGGGAGAGGAACCGGAGAAAAAATTTCGAATACCGATTTGTCCGGATAAAAGAGTTGATTTCTGGGCTTATCAATTTTTAGCCTACATGATCTTAAGTTTTACATATAAATATTAACTTTTGTTATTTAGAAATTTACTCAACAATAAAAAACTTTCAATACTATTACATTAAAGAATACACCAAAATAGATATTTTGACAATAGAACAATTTAAAAATTAATCGGAAAAAACAATCTGTTAATTGTGAAATTTAAAGGCTTTCGTAAATTTAAGTGAAAATTTGACTAACCCCTTAATTTCCAGCCATTTTTGAAATATAATTTTTTAAGGCAAGCTTAAAACTTCCAAATCTTGCATAGTTTTTCAGATCAAATCGATATAGTAATAGTTGTCAATATAATTACAGGTTACATATGAAATTTTATTAAATTTCTTAAATTACTTTAAAGTAAAAGAAAGTTTTTATTCTACATAGAAAATCTATCAGTTGAAAATCAAAGTTCCAATGTCTGATAATCCCCTAATAAAATGTTTCGAATTCTTTAATCTCTAATAGATTAGTTTCCTATGAGGAATTATCAAAAAAATAGCCTTGTGATCAAAGGCTATAAGAAAATATCTAGACTTTATTAAGGTAATCTCGGTTAATATATAAATCTTATCAACCTTTATTTATCTCTTATATTATGAGTTCAATAAAAAAGTAATAAAAAAATTTTTAAAGATCAAAAAAAATGTTTTTCTTAAAATCTTTCAAACTGAGTAAAAAAAAAAATTTTAATTAAATTTTAATAGATGTTTTTCTAAGCTATCTAAACATGAACATTTTAATTTACGCTCTTAATATAATTAAGTTAATAAATCTTAAACCCTTGAACATATTTGTAAACATTTAATTTTTATGTTGTTGAAATATTGATTCCAACTTCTTTTTTTTTTTCGAAAATGTTGATCTAATTTAAATTTTTTGCTCTCATGTCTGCGTTTTATTTACGCTACCCGTAAAAATTGTCTACCATTTCTTTTCTTTTTTTTTGAGAAGTAAGATGAATTATTTGCAGCATATGCAGTGATATAATTTAAAACATTACTCATCAAAAAAAAAAGAAGAAATTTATATCTTTATTATTAATAAATCTAATGGTCTAAGCAATTAAAAAAATTTTCCCTTACAGACGAGTTGCATTAGTACTCACTTTAAAATTGAAATGTGAATTTTTACGGACATTATCTTTATATTTCAACAGTTTAGAGTAAGTTTGAAATTATAGGGTGTCGACAGTTTTTTTCTTTCTCCCTTTAAGTAGTTAAGCTATTTTTTTTGCTAATATTGGTTTTAATTTATCAAGTAACCTAATATTTTTTTTTATTTATAGCGTACCCGAGGTTTGTTTTTTTATGAGAGTTAATTTAGGACTAGTGATTTGCAGTATTCAGCTTAGACTAACCTAGCTACATGAAGTATTAGTTTCAGATGAGTTAGTTAATAAACAAACAAATAAATATCTATATTGAATATTGTAATCGATAGTTAATATTTATAAATATTCTCATGTTTTTTTTTTTTAGTTGCACGAAATTTCTTATGTGGGTTTATTTGTTTAATCCAAGCAAAAAAATCGAAATGATTCGAAATGGTTTG
The DNA here is from genome assembly GCA_002922825.1 of Brachionus calyciflorus. Classification (NCBI taxonomy): domain Eukaryota; kingdom Metazoa; phylum Rotifera; class Eurotatoria; order Ploima; family Brachionidae; genus Brachionus; species Brachionus calyciflorus. Next base: position 787,639 of record NTPY01000531.1, read on the forward strand.
AAAGAAAAAGGAATTTTAACATTATAGACAGTTATTGTTTATAATAGACAGCAAGAGAAAGTAGTTTTGTTTTGATGCCTACTTTTCGCTGCTAGTTTCACGCGTTCAAATATTTGAAATCTAAGCAATTAGTTCATTTTAAAAAATTGAATGAATTAACTATTAATCCTTTCAAATATTTTATTTTCTAGCGAAATATTTGATTACTAGTTAAATTGTTTTTTTTTCTTTTGCTTAGAATTTTTGAACGGTTCATCTAATTTACCTAAAAAAAAAAAGTTATCGTTTTTTATCGAAATTTTCTAACATTTTAACTGCCTAAAATGAACAACTTGATTGAAAGGCTTTTCCTTTCAACTAGGATTAATAAATGATACTTGAACTAATATTTAAAAATAGTCCATAAAGGTATTTAAGTAGGCAGTAAATTATCAAGATATTTTTCCAAAAATCAAAAATTGACCCGGAAAAATAAAAAATTCTTAACTATTTCTATTCTTAAAATTTAATGCAATTTTTCTTTTATAAACTATGTCGTTGGATTTGGTATGAGTTTAATATTAAAAGATTCAATTCTATCTAATCAAGTGGATTTATCGAATTTTAACGCTTAAACATAAGATTAAATCATATTAACTATACATTTTATTAAATAATAAGTACTCTAAGTATTTGTTGAGGTTTTGGTAATAGGGGACGTTTTTCAATAAATTTAAGCACAATAAATTATAAATAATTAATTAGTTTTCTGGTTGCTAAAACATTGTCCATGGTTTTATGGCAAATTGTTAAGAACCAAGAATATATACTACTAATTGTTACTCTCGAAGCCATAATCATATTATTGAGGTAAGAATTCATTTTTTTATTGGTGTTCTTGTTTAGTTGGAATTGTCTATTCAAAACAAAATTTCATTTTTTCTAATTAACTTTCGGCTAGAGAATGGTTTGTGATATAGCGACATCTTTTCTGTATTATAAAAGTTAATGCACGTAACTTAGCATAAGTAGAAAGAGCATAAATAGATGCTCAAAACAACTAACGATAGCATCAGAAAGAGGTACTAATGTAAGATTATTAGGTGGATTTATAAGGGCTTTATAAGCAAGGAAATATAGTTACTGATTTTTTAAATTTTCAAGGTACCTTCAGAAAATTTCAAACCTCAAATCACATATTAAGTTTAAAATAGCCAATTCTCTAATCTAAGACTTTTTTATCTCTAATCTCCAACTTTTCTTATTGTTGGCATATCTCGCTCTCTTGACTGGTTTCAAAATTATACTACCATCGTTTCTTAAAAATTCGATATTTGCTCGATATATTTAGCTAATAGCCTACCAATGTTTTTTAGATATTGACTGTTATCACATGTTATTTTTTCAAACAGACATCAAATATAATTTTTTAAAAAGAATTATTTTTACTTAAAAGCAAAAGTTGGAAGTTTTATGAAAGGTCAAGTTGTGTTATAAATCATTTCAAAAAGGACTTAAACGCAAATATTTTTTATGACATGTTCGACACTTGATATGTCTACAATCTTTTTGAACTGTTTTGAATATTACTAAATCTATTCGAGTCATTTTTAATTTAAAATTAAGGAGTACTATTTTCAGCCATTTAAAAAAAATTTTAATCATTATATCAGAAACATTTTATAATATTCAGTTAAGACAGAAAAAGGTTTAGGAAGTATTCCCAAATGAAACATTAAAAGCCTAAAAAATATTCAATAGTTCTTAATGATCCCTTTTTTCGTTGTTATTAATTTAAGAAAAAATTTATTTATCTATTATATTTTTGTCTAGATTTAATTGATAGTACTTATCGAATAACGAAAATGTTCTATTAATTGTATTTTGATAATTCTATTTTTTTATCAGTTTCAAATAATTTTAGGGCTCTAATTTGGGTCCTTTTTTTTTCGATTCAAATCAAGTAAGAAATAAAATTTCCGACTAATACAGAACCTTAATTAATTAGTAATACTAAGAAAAAATTATTTTAAAAAAAGTTTGAGGTTTATTGAGTTAAAAAAATCGCGGATTAGATTTCTAAGCCTTAGAGACATTTGAATTAAAACTCATAAAGGAAAAAATTAATTTAGAAAATAAACAAGGGCTATTTACTATTTATAATTTTTTTTTTATAAAATCTTGATTGTATAATCAAGTTTTGTTTGTTTAAAATAAAAATTTTAAAAAACTTCTTTTTTTTTTTTTATTTCTTTTGGTAAATTATCTAATTCCATTAGTATCTTTACTTTTCACTTTTCTTTTTTATTTGAATATATTATCAATCCATCAATCCATTTAGATTAGCCTCCTTAACCAAGAAAAATTAAGTAAACAATTTTATTTTACATTGTTTTTGTTGTTGTTGTAGCTTAGTATAAATATCCTCTAAATATTGAATTTAAACTGATCAATTTTGAAAATAATCAAATTACCTTATACTTTGATTTATTCTCTTCTTCAATTTTTTTGTTTTTATTTGGATTTCGAGTTTAGCTGGCTTGAATGAATTTTATTATACATGGAAATAAAAAAAAAACATATTTTTTGATTTTTCCAAAAAAAAAAAAATATAATAAATTTCATTTTAAAGACAAGCTTAAAAAATTATTTTAAAAGATAGCTTTTATCCAAAATTAACTTTGTTTTCTTTTTTTTTTGTTTGGTTATTTTGCATTTGTCATATCGCTTAAAAAATAAAAAACATTTTTTCGATAAATGCTATTTTGGGCTTTTTAATGAAATATTTAACTCACATTCAAGTGTACAAGTCGAGATTTTTGTTCTAGATCGAATATTTTTTTTTTCGATTTATTTTGCCAGTTAGTTGGAAAATTTTGTTTTATTTGGATAATAATAAAGACTTTTGATTTAGGAGAGCAAAGAAAAATATTATAAATTCTTTTTTCTAAGTAAAAGTGATCTGGGTAGATTTTCATAATATATATTGGGATATGACATGTCTTCTTAAAAATTAATTAATAATTTTCTTTAAAATATGGAACTCAAGTATCCAAAAATAATGGCTTAATGTAGACATTTCTTTAAATAAATTTTGAACCTTAAGATTCTTTCGAATTAGTGTATTTGGTCGGCAAGATTGTGACGTACAGTTCAAAAAAGACAAATGAAAACATAGCTTTAGTAGATTTTGTTCCATCTTTTTAAAAAAAGAAATTTTTACTTAAGGACATTTTTAAGCAAATATATCATTTTAAATAAAAAAATTTTTGTTCACTAAGATTAAAATTTTCTGAAAATTTTTTTATTTTTGATTTTTATGTTCGTAAATTAAAAAGAAATATACAATACCAAAATTACGAGAAACATAAGAACGGACAAAAATTTTTTTTATTATTAAAAGATGGTCATCTTTTGTTAGATAGAAAAGGTAACAAACGCTGGAGCATATGTAATTTCAAGAAGTTGTAAATCATGAACTTGTAAATCGCTCTAGCAATTTTTGTTACATAAGAAAGTTTTAGATGTGATTGAAATAGGAAAAGTAAAACACATTATTAATTATATTAATATAAATTTAAAAAAACTTAATAATTTTAGACGTCTCCATAATAAATAATGTGAAAATAACTAAACTTGTGATTTAAAAAAAAAAGTTTTGGTTATTTTTTCTCAGATTCAAAAAGGGATTTTTTTCTCCGAAAATTTGGACCGGGGAAAAATTACTGGTGAAAAACTACTCGTCAAGTTAAACTTTCTTTTTTAAACTCTGGGAGAAAATATAATCTAGCTATAATTAAAGATAATTCACAAACCGTTACCATAACTAATTAATTTTTCTTGAGTATTTTTTCGAATTGGTGATTTTACCATTTTAAGAAATATTTTTAGTGGCGTTAATTTTTAAGGATTAGATCTTTCTGATAAAAATAATCTTTGTAACTTGGATTTAACTTTACGATTACTAATCAAAAGTCTAATATTTGATTGTTTTGGGTCCTTATAAGTTAATTGTTACAAAATTGATCAGAAATTACAAACAAAAATTCAACAAATTTTTAACTAATCTTTAAATTTTTATTTTAATTAATTTGGTAAGATTCAGTTGTCCGTGGAGCCATTAAAAAGCAGTATAGACATTTATTAACACTATTAAACTTAAACCTTGAATACTTTCTTCGCAAAATTTCTCTAAGTAATTTCTAGATTCAAACTCGATTTTTTTCATGTAAAAAAAAAAGCAAAATTAATTTTCTTAAACTAATTAAAAATTAATTTCCTCAAATTTAGAAAAAAAAAATTAAATTTTTCTAAATATTTGGTTTAATCAAGAAGGAAAAACACTAAATATTATGTAATATGAAGAGAAAATCATCAACAATTTTCCAAATTATATTATCGAAAAATGTTTATTAAATTTTTTTGAGTTTAAATTTGCTCAAAGAATACAATTGAGAAAAAAAATGTCAGTTGAAATAGAAAATCTGAACAGATTTAGGCTTTTTATTTCTATTTTAACTCAATAGATTTTGTTTTTAGTTTAATAGGTATACGGATAAAAGGTATGTAGTACAATTTGCCAAAAAGAAAGTGTGTATATTTCAAATTAAGAGATTAAACCAAATTTCAAATATTTAACATCTTAAGTTTTTGACAAAAATAATCTTTTTTTTTGTGTTGAATTTAATTTTTTTTACGATGCAATAAAATGCTTATCTTTATTCAATTTTATTTCTTTGTCTCGTCAAAATTTGGGGCAATAATGTTGTCTCTAGATTTTTCACTTTCTTCTCGATTTTATCTAAAGTAGCTTCAGCTTTGATTCGATTTTTGATTGAATTGTAAAAAGATTTTTTTTTAATAAAAACCAGAAATGAATTTTTCATACTTTAAATTTTTCAGCGTCTTTTTTTCTTAGAACTTTTTTAATGGTTTTTGTCAAAGTTCGAAGGCACGATAGATTGAGTCCATTTCAAACTTTTCTAAACACTTAACTTTAATCTTTTGATAATCATCTTTCTTGTTAATTCAATCTTTTTAGATATAAGATATGAGATTAAGGCTAAAATAAAAATTTGCAGAATAGTGTATTTTTGCAGAAATTAAATTTTCGTCTATAATTCAATTGAAAATCTTCATCCTTAAAAATTTTTCAAATCAAATTTAACAAAAATTAGTTTAAAACACAACACTTTGTTAAAAAATTTGAGTTAAAATAGGATAAAATTTAGTAAATACTAAATTCCTTTCAACAATGAAAATTAAAATAAGGTGAAAAAGTTTAGTGAATTCCAAAAGTGAATTCGCATGTTATAATTCGGTGATAGCTAAGCATATTGAAAATGGACTGTATCGACCGATGTTTTTTTTTTTATACTTCTATACAAAAAAAGGAAAAATAACGTAAATGCTCAATTTTTATGAGATAGGAAGGTATTCGGTTTTTATGACAGGGTGTTATAACATTAAAAAGATTATACAGTGACATGTATTTGAAAATGATTTTTTAATATTTTCCGTGTACTTGAGGCAATCCTTTTCATGTTAAAACTTTTTCGATTTTTGATTCCGAATCAAAGATAAAAAATTTTTTTTAGTACGTATTTTAAATTTAATTTTTGATTTTTAAAACCCAGTCTAATTTTTGAGTTTGGTATTATAGAATCGGACAAAAAATTGAATATAAAATAAAAAATTGAATTTTTAATACCGGACTAAAACGCGGAATTCCAACTAAAATCAATGTTTTTCTTATCAAAGTTACGTTTTTTTCTGTTTTTTCGTGCTGAGACGGCTTTTGAGAACTTATTTGTTCGGTACTGCAATGCAAAATGAAGTGCAACGGCTAACCCAAAATTTGCAAAGAAATTTTGTTAAACAATAATTTTTTTTGCAATCTAAGTTTAAATTCAATTTTCTTTGGTGCCGTATGAAAAATCAAATTTTCAATGAAAAATGCGGCATTTTAATTCAAATTTCTTGTTCCTAAAACCGCGTTAAAAGTCAAAAAAAATCTGAGGATTTAAATTAGGCTATTTTAAAATGGACGAGATGATACGTGAAACATGAGGTAAAAAATGATTTTTGTTTTAAGTGCAAAGCAAAGGTCTATGGTAATATCGGACCATCAGTAAAATCATATTTCTTAATTTAAACAGCCAAATTTTATCAAGCTTATGTACCATTCAAATTATTTTTCTTAGTTTAATTTTTTCACAGAATTAATGATTTTTTAAGTTTGAATTGTTTTCTTTTTTTTTCTATTAAGGAATCAAATAAAGGAAAATAAGATGAGATTTTCATTTTGATTAAAGGTTTCTCTTATTCAAATTTTATTTATATTTTAATTCTAGGACATAATATTTCTCAAATATATTTTTTTAGTACTCCTTAAGCTTCCCGATGAAATCACATAATTTCAAGTTATTAATCATTTAAATAAATGAATTTCGAGTCAAAAAGACTTTAAGATAGTTATCCAATTCTAGATCTATAAAGAGAAACAAAAAAAAAAAAACATAAATATTCAACGAAACATAAATTTCCAAATTAACTTAATCATTTTCGTAAACTCGATAATTATCGACCATAAATCAAATTGGCCCAACTAAAATTAAATTAAAATTTACAAGTCAAATTTTTTAATATTTTTTCAATCACTGCAACCAAATAAAAAAAAAACGTACTTAAAACCCAAAAATAGATAAATTTAACAAGATAAGATATTTTTAATTTAATTTGAGTTTTTTAGAGGAAACATTAGCTTTAAGTTATTTATTGCTTGAGAGATTTTATTTGACTCGTACTTACTTTCTCTGGCCCCTCGCAACAACAACAACAACAACAATAACCAAATTTATTTTTTACTTCTTCTTATTTATTAACTTACAGTTCGCTTATAAAAAAAAAAACCTAATTAAATTTTTAGAAAAAATTCAACAGGCTAGATTCCTTTTAGAATACAAGGAAAAATTTATATATTTTTATTTTCAATGAACCTTTAAAATTCGGAGAGAAGAATGCATAGAAAAAACCCTTATAACTAAGTGCTCTTTAATAAAAATAAAAAAAAATAAATTAAGTTTTAAGTAATTAATCAAGCTTTTCGTTTTTCCGAATAGATAACTGGATTAATTTATTTACAATTTTTGAAAGAAGGAAAAAAAAGGAAAATATTCAAGATTTTCTAAAGATTCTTATCATTTAAGACCAAACTTATTTTGTTTCATGATAAGTTTTAAGTGATTAAGAAATACTACAAGTATGAGTCAGTTTTGTTTGATCTCGTTTATTATTATTATTTTTTTATTACAATTATAAAATAGTTAACATGAATTCTTACAAATTTCCTTATCTTTTTTTTGTTGTTTAGAACCTAGTCGGTGTTTGCTTTTTCCGTCGTTCTTTTAGCGGAACATCTATTCTCAATCAATTTTTTATTTTTCTATAATGTTTTTTTAATTAGATTTGATTAAGATTCCAAGCGAGTTTTTTTATTTTATTAAGATTAAGAGCATAAAAACATTAGTGTTAATTTTGGAAAAATAATATTAAATTTCGATTACTAGTTGTGCTAAGGTTACGCAATCTTTTTTATTTCTCAACTTGTCTGGTTTGTAAGAAAATGTATCCCGCTTTGAATAAACCTAATATTTAAATCAATTCAAAAGTACCAACTTATTTTTTTTTTCTTCGGATTTTTCACATTGATCATCATTTTAAGTTGTTTTGTCAATATTTTGGTTTTTCCTTATTTATGAAGCTTAAGAGGACTAGGAATTTAAGAACTTTAAATGTCTTAGTTCGCGTGAAATGAATAGGATTTTCGTAGTATATTCTAATAAAAGCTTCCTTGCGTCTTTTTAATTATTTTATTTTCAGTCAAAATTTCGTCCATTATGTGATGTTCGCTACAAAAAACTATTTTACTTAAGAAAAAAGAACAAAGTTATTCAACTACCGTAAAACCTTGCTTATTAGCGACTAAAAATCGCCTATTTGAATGGAAAAATCGTACTCTAAAAAAATTAATTTAATTTATTTTTTTGACATTCCTCGTAGAGTATAGTGTGGCCTATAAAAATATCACAAAATTAAAATTTTTCTGATGACTATTCTTCTGAAAAAAGAGGGGTCTGGGGGTGCGCTTATAAACAGGGTTTTACGGGATGTGATAACTATTCATAACAACTTTATTTTGTCACATCAACTGTTTTTTGTACTTTTTAACGAAAACTATGATTTTTTATTTTTTTTTGGTAGGAGTGAAGACCTGATCCCAGTTACTTGAGTCAACTAGGTTCATTAATTAGTTCAAAATCCCAAGTTCTTCATCACATCAAAAAATTGAAAATTATGAAAAATTCAACAGAGTCAAAAGTTTCGATTAACGTTACAATTTCAGACGAATCCCTGTATATTATTAACACTAGAAGGACCGATTTTTTATACCTTTAAGTACCAAACGGGTTTTTTTTCAACCCTTCAATCTTTTATACAGTTTCATGACTAGAAACTTAGAATATCAAAATATTTTATATTTTTTTATTAAGGTTTTAATATAAGTCAAAGCCTAAATTTTCAAGTTTTGAGTGTCATTTGTTCAAAAATTTTAATTTTTACAATCGAAAGCGTTATAAAACGGGTTCGAAAAATCCGTTTAGTCCTTTAAGTAAATTTTTTTTTTCGGAAAAAGTTTTTAAAAATTTATTTTTTTTTAATATTTACTAAATTTAGATAAGTTAGGAAAATATTGTGTTCAAACAATTTTTTTTTCTAAAAATTGATAACTTAAAGGACAAAAACGGGTTGTTAAAACCCGACAGGTCTTTGAGTGTTAAACGCTTGAAAAAATTTGCATAAATTGTTTCCAATCCTATTGTGAATTTTGAAGTCGAATTTAGAAGATTTGTAGATTTTTTTCATAAATTTAACTCAATTTTTCAGATTGTTCAAGTGTTGGTGTCTGCACATGTCGACCCCTGGACTACCAAAATAGATGATGGCCGCTTATGATTGTAATATAATAGATTAACCAATTTTAGATAAGAGAAAATGACTTTCTTTCTGTCGAACATCAATTCGATCACCTGCTTTTTTTGCGTTTAAGTGACCATCATGCGCGGGTACCACAGAATTTTGAACACTTAAGGCGACATTTTACAAAAGATAAATAAGAGGAATGAAAAGAAAGATAGTAAAATTATTTTATGGCGACATAAGTTCTTAAAATGTTAATATGGTAATGAAAACTATCTTTCAAAGTTTTTGTGACAAATAGATTTTCTATTAAATTTATCGATGTGATTCAATAGAGGATAATCAATCACTAAAATATTTATTTAAGTGTTTTAAATTAAGAATACAAAATTTAATATTTATTTTTACAAGTGCTTTCTTTTTTTTTTTATTTTTGTATTACCTGTTCTACTTTCATAAAGGAGATAACGATAATACTGAAATAGAAGAAGAAAAAAAATAAACAAAGTATAATCTAAGATAAGATTACATGGTATTTTGTAAGAAGAAGGCAAGGTTTAATTAATCGAAACATATTTATTGATTGCTTAACGATTAATTAATTTTTCAAAATATTCGAGTGCCTTATATACAAAAAAAAATAAATAGTTTTCAATCATTTTTTTTCTATCTTAATCTTAAAAGATTACAAAACAAGCAAAATTTCATATAAAATTAAATACAAAATAAGTATTTTTTTTTTGGAATTTAATTTAATTAATAATATTCGGGAGCCCTTAGTTTCTTATTTATTTTTTTTCGTTGTTGTTGTTGTTTTGATTCATTTCGTTCAACAGAAATTTGCTCTTATTTTATTTTAGCACATATTTTTGTTTAATTAATCTCATCTCATCATCATCGTCGAAACAAAGCTCTTAATATGCTTGATCAACAATCAATTGGCATCAATAAGTTTTTATCTTTTTTTGTTTCGAATAGACTTGTAAAATTTATTTTTAATATTTTTCTGATTACTTTTCTCAATAAAAATTTTTTTTTTCAAAAGCGCCAAATAAAATATGCCTTTTTCTGATTTATCTATTAGTTTTTTTTTTTCGATTCCTCCTTTATTGATTTTCAAGGTGTTTTTCATGTTTTTTGTTTATGCCATCATGTAACTTTAAATAATTAAGAAAAAAAAAAGGCTATAAAAAATATATTTGATTAAAGAGTAAAAAATATTTCGCAAATTTATGTGAAAATTTCACATTTTTGTAGACTTTTTTTTGTGGTATATAAAAAATATTCATGTTGTGAATTTTTTCACATTTAAAAAAATTAATATTATTTTTTGCAAAGAATAAGTTTATACGAATTAAAAACACATTTACAAAATTTATGACCAGTTATTTTTCTATTAAGTGACCTTAGGGTCTCATTTTAGCAATTTTATGACTTCAAGAATCGAATCGAAAATTATTTTTCGAAAAAAAATCTCAACTTAAAATAAAAATTAATGTTGACCACGAGGTTTGAAGTCTTAGAAATTGATAAAATAGAAGTTATTTCGAAAGTATTCTAAGATTTTCTTGTATTTTTACAGAAAGACTATTTATTTCTAAGATAATCGCCTCTCTTTTTTAGGAAAAAATCCGAATGGCTTTTTTTTTTAGTTAAAGCGACATCTTAAATATTACCAGGACCAATTTTTTAAACACTTTTAAAAAGTTTTTCGAATTATTAGAGTGGCGAAACAAGACATAAAGAGACTTAAAGAGATAATGGTTATAATTTCTCAATTTCTTGCTGAAATAGTTCGAGACTTTTGAAGATTAACAATTTTCAACAAAATTTATTGAATTTTTTTCAAGTCGAATTTTCAAGAGTTTTTTTGTATATTTTTATTAGTTTTAAATTTTTAATTTAAGAGTCAAATAATAATTTTTTTAGTGAGATATTAATAATTCTCAAGTAAACAAAATTCATGACAATTGTATTAAATATATTTGAAATGATTTTAGGATTAGGTAAATTTTTTAGCGGAAACGGAATTGAATATCTAAATAACAACAATAAATACATAAAAAATAAAAAAGGAAAAGTATGACGTTTCTGTCTTTTTCTTTTACTAAATCCTGTTGTCTTTTATATTCTTTTAAAAATTCAAAAGACTTCAAAATAATTGAGTAAAAATTTAGGTATTTAAATTTAGATATATTTTCAAATCGGATCGGATAATTCAATTCCGTTGAGAAAATTCAAAAAAAAAACAAAAATATTTTAATTCTTAGAGGAAATGGAATATATATATATTTTTTGTTATTTTCCAAAAATATTTATTAATAATAGCTTAGCATGTGTGCTAATTTTTTGATTTTTGAAAAAAGAAAAAATCATCAAATTTTATTGACCTTAATTGTTTTTTTTCTTTTTCGAAAAAAATAAAATCAAGATGAGCCACTTAAGGAATTTTCGAAAATTCCCATAAAAGTTAATTCTTAAAATAAAATTAAATTTTTTTTCCCGTTTTAGATATTTATTGTATCATATAAAATGTATATTTTGAATGTATTTATGACTTTATTGCTTGTTCAAATCAATAATCAAAATGTTCAAACACGTTCTGTTCACGAATTGGACTCTGAGCGTATAAACGATAAATCATCTTATTTATCAATACAAAATTTTCTGCTAAGTCAAAAACCATTAGGTATTGTATAGATTACAAAAGCGCCAACTGTTTTTTTTTTGTTTCTTAACTATTTCAATTTTTAATGATCTATAACTAAGCGATTTTACAGAATATTTATTTTATTAGTCGAGCATTAAATTGAAATAGTGAAAAAAACATAAGGTTTTTTATTAAACAAATTTTTTTTAACGTTAATTTTTTAATTTTTAAGATTGTCGTCAATTTGAAACGGATCTAATTGAATGCTTGGCTTATAATATTTTTTTAAAGAATTCGAAAAAATTCAAAGATTTGGACCCTGAGAGTAAGTATCCTTATATTTTTGCATTTAAAAAAAAATTGGAAATTTTCACTTAAACATTAAATTTGCTTTATACACAGTTCTGAGCTGAAAATTTAATTTAAATCGGGAACAAAAAAAACAGACAAAAAACTACCATTTATTAAACCGTCTCTTTTTGTCTGTATTTTCTTTTCGAGGGCCTAAAAGTACGTAAATTTAAGAAATTTTAAACCAATAGCTAAATTTATAGTACAATTCAAAACAAAGTTAACCAAACAAGTTTAATGTTTTTACATTGTACACATAGATTCAAAAAAAGTTTTAAATCAAAAACGATACAGAGTAGAGCATGTTTAGAAACATGTTTTAAAATGTTTATGCGATGTTAATATTTGTGTTCTAATTCGTTTAGTGTTAACTTTGTTTTAGATTGTACCGTTTAAATATTAGGCGAATTTTATTTGTAAAGAACAATCTTAAAATTTCATAAATTTCCAATAAATTCATGTGAAAATAAATATACTTATTGGCCATTTTCGTTTAAATTAACTTATTGGGCTCTGTTTCTTTTTGTCATGATTTTTACGCCTAATTACGTAAAAATCAAAATTTTATTTAATTGTATTTAAAGAATATTTAAATTTTTGGGATATTTCTGTAAAATTAAAACTCTGAAAATTATAGGAAATGGTAATTTTTTTATTTAAAAAGCCGTTAATAAAATTTTCAACTTTTTCGAAAAAATTAATTTTGCTATAAAAGGCTCTTACCAAATTTCTAAGCTTCAAAGATTACTTTTTCAGAAATATTCTTTTACTCTGTATTCTTTTCCAACAAATAAATTTTACCGTACTTCTCTGGAATACTCAAAGTGTTATTGCTAAATTGAAGAAATAAAAAATAAATTAATTGTTTTTTTAAGATTTGATAGTCAAACCAATCATAACAAAGCATTTCACAAATCAAACAATTAGAATAGGAGATAATGCAACATTTACATGCGAGACTCAAATTGATTCTTTGCCAATATTCTTATTTTACAAGCTAGATGAAACTGTAATTAGTTCATATGACTCATACAAAGAAGATATTTCAACCTTTTTGGATAAATACGCTTTACCACTTCAAAAAAAAGATTCATTTAGTGATTACATATCGACTAATGGTCGTATCGTTTTAGAGCGTCGTCAACATTTAGACGACTCCAATAAGGACTCATTATCCGATTTAGAGACAGTAAATTTGAAAATAATGAACACAATGCGCTCCGATCAAGGCTATTACTTATGCATTGTGGCCAATTCATTAAAATCATTTAGAGTTACTTATGGTTTTTTGAATATAACTACAGAAACAAACGATTTCAAGCATGGTATTTTACAAGTCGAAAAAAATTTGGAATCATTTTTCGATCAGAATAAATACTCTGTTACAGTAGCTTTCTTTGCTATTTTATTCTTAATTCTAGTCATAATTATGACCTTATGTTTATGTCATTTATCACGTAATAAAAGTGATAAAAAATCAATAATAGAAAATTCAGTAGATTCAATGAAAAAAAATTTTGTCTATGTATCCATGCCGGATAACACTAGTCAAACAACAAATTCTACTTTAAATACTCGATTGACTGATACGACATCGATTGACTCGGAAAATAATTTATTCAATTTTTCAACAGAAGAAGATGCTCAATGGGAGTTCTCACGTGATAAACTTAAAATGGGTCGTTTAATCGACGAGGGTGCATTTGGTCGTGTATTCAAAGCAGAAGCTTTTGGTATAATCCCAGGTAGATATAAATCAACTGTTGCTGTTAAAACCCTAAAAGAAAATACATCCAAAATAGAATTGGCAAATTTTTTGAAAGAATTAGAAATTATGAAATCAGTTGGTAAACATGAAAATATAATTAGTCTTTTGGGTTGTTGTACTAAAAATGGTCCTACATATGCCATAGTTGAATATGCAAAATTGGGAAATTTAAAAAATTATCTAAGACTACAAAGACCCAAGGATTATTTGACTAGTAATAATTCAGAAGAATCTGAAATTGAAAATTCAGCTGGCGAATTGGCCAATAATGTTTTCAAATTGTATTCAAGTGTCAACAAAAATAAATTAATAACATCGAGTTTTAAGCTATCACAAGATGATAAATTAGACTTGATGATTGATTTAGTTCGATTTAGCACTCAAATATCAAGTGGTATGAAATATTTACATTCGAAAAAAGTATGTCATAGAGACTTGGCTGCAAGAAATATTTTATTAGACGAGAATAAAATTGCTAAGATTGCTGATTTCGGCTTTGCTAGGGACCTACAACAAAATTATTATTACACTAGAAAATCCGAATCGCCAATTCCGGTCAAGTGGATGGCTCCAGAGACATTATTAGATAGAAAAGTCTATCAAAATTCGGACATTTGGTCTTTTGGTGTTTTAATGTGGGAAATTTTTAGCCTTGGCGGTACTCCTTATCCAACAGTACCTATTGAGAAATTATTCGATTACTTGAAAGACGGTAATCGAATGAGTAAACCGGAGTTTTGTGATGATGAGATATATGAATTAATGTTGGACTGTTGGAATTTGAATTCCGACTTGAGACCCTCATTCACAATTATAAATGAAAAATTAAACATTATCTTAAGCAAATATGAGAACAAAAAACAAAAAAATAATTTGGCTGAATTGGAAAAGTTATTCGATAAAAATAATTTTATGACGCTAGGACAAAAAAAATTGTTAACTACTAATTTGACAATTAATCCTCTATCTGGTCCTATTGAGCCGTTACTCACGAATTCTTCATCTATTTTCTCAAATAGAAATAGTTCGTTGAGTAGTGGATCAAAATTAGGAACTTTGAATTTCAATTCAAAACGAGTAATTAGAAATTCTGAGTCGGAAGATTCACAATATTTTAGTGGAGCAGATACTAGTTTAGTCTATACGGATAGTAGTAATTATTCAACAGAGTCATCGTCTGTTTATTCAAATTATACAGTGCCTATATCAGTTGCAGCGTTTAGTGAAGCGAGTAAAATGGCTGCTTGTTTAGCTCAGTCGCCACCGTCACCTCCACCGCCAAAGTCATTTTCTAAATTGTTAAATTTGGCATCTGCTGCTTATCAGCTTTAAAAATTAAGTTTTTTCTTTCGTTTCAAACATTTTTTAAGTGTAATTTTTGGATATTTTTTTTTCGTGTGAAAATCCGTATTTTTGCAAAAATATTAAAATGTGTGAAAAATTGAACAGGTAGTCTTTTTTAAATGTAAATAAATTTTGCGTTTTATTTTTGAAATTTTAAAATCTCAGCAATTTTTTATTTTGAATAAATCAAAATTGTATTTTAAATTCTCAGGTATTATGGATAAATCTTGTTTTCTTTTTATATTATTATTTAATTTAAATTTTTAATTTATTTAAATAAATTTTTAAAGGACCAAATTTTATTTTTAATTTAAACTTTGTTTTAAACTCAAAGATTTTATTATGTTTTAAACGCCTTTTCTCTCTAAAATTGATTTATTGAATTGTATCCCTTAATGGCTGATAAAAAAATTTGTTTCGTTTTATTTGTTGTCATTTCAATAATAGATATCTTTCAACTGAGTTTTTATGGGAGGCTATTCGACTAAGATATTAAATTACCTAATTTATTAAAATAAAAAAAAGCAAAATAACATCCAAGAAAAAATTAAATTTATTGATATCAATTTTGAGTAAATAATTCAATCAATAAAGTAATTGCTTATTTTATTTGGGTTGGTTACCCCAAATAAATCATTCATTTTAGGCTACTAGTTAAAATCCAACCGAAACATATGTCTGATACGAATAAATTTTTCAAACTAAATCAAATTTAAAGTAGTAAGAATTAGAAATTTTAAATCCCAAACTTATATTTAGAAATTATTTAGTTACCCACAATTAAAAAATTTTCAAAAATAACGGCTAATTCAAATGATTACTCAGCACAATTTTTTTGTGGTCAAAAAGATGTTTAATCTATAAATGAAAAAATAGTAATATTCAAATTTAATAATTAAAAATGAATGTTTAAAGAAAAATTTTTTTAACAAATAAGCCATTTATGCCGAATAAAGAGTCTAGAGTGAAAACTTCTTACAATCCAGATTTAAATCGCATTTAACAATTTTTGATTAAAGGATGTGCGTGATATTTTCATAATTTTTTCGGAAAAAACTCAATGGAGTGTAACCAAGAATCCAAGAAACCAAGAATGACGAAATGAACTTATTAACAAAAACCCTAGAATGTAAGCCGTTCTCTAAAAGTAGAGAATGTAAGTTTTTCATGGTCGTCTTTATAAATCGATTTTGTAACCACTTTTAATCCTTCTTTGATTTCTTAAGCATCGTAAATTGTGCATTTTGAAATCAAAGATAAGTTTTTTTGAAAGAATTTAATAATTTTTGTTTGATTGAAACAGAAATTCAGATTTGGATTGAGATCATGATTTTTTCATTCTTTTTTCTTTTTAGTAATATTTTTAGTAATATTATATATAGGTCATTTTTGTATAAAACATCTACAAGAAATCTACAAAACGCCCAGAGTCGGAAACTGACATTTAAAAGTGTAACTGGAACTGACACTTAAAAGTTATTTATCAAAGAGGTCTATTAAACTATGTTCGCTCTTCATATTATTATGCCTCCGTAGATTTAGCTTTAAACTTTCAGAGAAATTAACTCCATTCACTATCGAATTTTTTCATGACCTCTCACAATTTTAAACATTTGAATAAGATCAGCTTGAGTCGCCGTTCTTCTAAATTCATTAATTCCAGTTCCCTCAGTCTTTCACCGCTTTTCTTAATAATTTAACAATTTTTTTCGCTCATCTCTGAACCTTTTCGATGAGGTCTATGTTATTTCTACTATACCGTAGTGCCGCGCTTCAGACACCTGGGGTTATCCAGTCACATGTAACCGTTGGGTTACATTTGACAATATTAAAAAATCTTGTAAAATAAAACATAATGGTCTTATAAATGAAAATTTAATTTGTACCAGGTCTAAAATTATAAATGTAATTTTTTAATTTTCTAAAACTGAGTTGCCACTTGCAATTTTTAAAAATGTCAAAAAATTTACGCTTATAAATAATTAAAGCGAAGTTTTGATATGTGCGGACTAGTGAACAATTCAAATCTTCTTGGATTCCACTTACTAACATCATATTCCAGTTGAGGTCTTCTATTCCTGTATAAAAAAGTCTTATTTTGATACAATAAACTTGAATTATCGTAACTTGACTCTTTGTAAATTTTTAAAAGAAAAGTAACTTTTGGAAAAAAAGAAAACAATTCGAACTGTTTGCTTTACCAAATGCTAAATAATTAAATTTTTATAAAATTGAAATAAAATTTCATTTTTAAACCAGGTAATGTTGTCATTTCTTTCAACTAGAGAATTAGTATGTTTGCTAATAAAATTAATATTGCTATTATGTTTATGTTTTATTTAAATTGATTCAAGATAAGGATCTTATGCTGTGTTTTTTCTCTAACCATAAATTGAAAATATTTCGAATTCTTTGTATACAGGGGATGTAGCTCAGATGGTAGAGCGCTCGCTTAGCATGCGAGAGGTACCGGGATCGATACCCGGCATCTCCATTTTTTTTTTCGATAATTAAAAATAACTTGTTTTCTTTTGCTTTTCTCCATTTTCAAAGAAAACAAAATAAATAATTTTATTTACAAAAGAAAAGTACAAAAATAAAAAAAAAAAATAAGTCATCACCATAATAAAGTAAAAAACTAAAAATTTAAAATAATAAAAAAAAAAGAAAAACAAAGATTATTTTCTTTTTTCTCAGTGTCGACATAAAAGTTTAATTTTTACGTAAATTCTTATTTAAAACAATTCGATTATACTTGAAATTATTACTTTTTAAGAAACTTGAATAACTCAAATAAGGATTGCTTTCATTTGTCGAACTGAACGTGTTATTTTGATTCAACTCTCTTATAGTAGTTCTAACAAAACTTGAACTTCGTGCATTTTTTTTGATCAAACTAGGATCGACAATATCATAAGTGGAAGCATTGGTAATTTTTGGATAACTTACTTTCAACGGACCATTACTGTTATTATTTAAATTTTGTGCATTTAAAACTGGTTTAGTAGAACCACTCGTACTATTCTTACTATATTTACCCAATTTATCAATCCAGTCGAATTGCCAATCGATTGGATACCAACCTTTTTGTTTCATTAAATTCTCAAAAATCTTTGTTAATTTCTTATAATCAGGAGATTCTGTAAATTCCAAACTTCGCACGTATCTCATATAATCTGCAAATTCTTTTGGAAATCCGTCACACAATTCTTCGATAGTTGTTGATTGCTTAGTCTCTCCTATTTTTTTGTATCTTTCTTTTAAGGTATCGGCTTTTAGACCTTGCCATGGCAAACTACCTCTTAGAAAATACATAATCATATGACCGATTGCTTCTAAGTCATCTCGTCTACTTTGTTCACGTCCTAAATGTGTATTTATACTCATATACCTAGCAGTACCAGTCAGACTCTTATGTTCCGAATAAGGAATATGCTTATTATTTTCCGTCATATATTCTTTAGCTAAACCAAAATCTATTATATGAATAGTTTGATGTTTATTAAAAGATTGACGACCGATTAAAAAATTCTCCGGTTTAATATCTCTATAGATTATATGTTTAGAATGAACGTATTCTATTCGTTGAATTAATTGTATAGCTATCATACAAACTGTTTTCAAACTAAATTCACGTTTACATAAATTGAATAAATCCTCTAGACTAGCACCTAATAACTCTAATACAAGAGTGTTATATTTTCCTGTTTGACCGTAAAAAAATATATTTGGAAGACCCTCATATGGACTTAGACGTTTATAAAATTTGTTTTCGTTGTGTAAAAGTGGAGTACGAGAATTTGATTTTTCGAATTTGATGGCGACATTTTCATTTGTGTAAATATTTTTGCCTAAACGAAGCTCACCAAAATTACCACTTCCTATTTTTCGACCGACTTTGAAGCTCTGACCGACTATTACATGCCCACTTGAATTCGATTGAGGGCTTTGTTCTGACGGTGTAGTCGAATTAGTATTATTGGGTTTTGAGGCTAATTTTTGAGGAAATCTAGCTCGTATTGATTGAACAGCTGTTTTAAATAATGGTGTTGCTGTTGATGAGGTATTCGCTGTGAAGAGCTGTTGTGCCGACGAAAAGAATTTATTTTTTGTTAAAGGGTTCTCCGAGGACATTTTTTCATTAGTGAGCATATTCGCCTTACCAATCATTTTTCATATATGAAACAGATATAAAACAAACAGTCCTTTTTCAAAATTTAATAATTTTATAATTAGATTTTAAGAAAATTTTTTTTGTTTTATTTTAAAAAAAAATTTTGAAGAGAGAAGCCCTTAACAAAATGTTGTCAAGAATAAAATATTTAGAAAAAAAAATTTTTTTTATTATTTTTGCTCTAAAGCTCTAAGTGATAACTTTGTTATAAGACAGAACTTTTTTTTAAATAATATTTTTATTTAAAATTTTCAAAATTGTGAAAAAAAAGTAAATTAATGCTTTGAAAATTTTATGAGTTTGAATTATGGATGACTTCTTCTTTCTTTTTTTTGTTATTTGTGTGGAAGTTACTGAAAAATATTTTTAAAAATAGCATATTTAAATTTTGATTTTTACCTATTTTGGTTGTTGTAATTTAGCCTTCGCAAAATATCAATCAATAGCGGAAAATTTGCATTTATTAAAAGTTTTCTTTTGTTGTTTGATGTATTTTTGTTTTAAATATTTCTAAATCAAAATTTTTATTTTTTTTAAAAGTAAAAATTATATTTATTTTTTAAATTTTTTTATAAAAATTAAAATAACTTATTTACTTTGTTAATATTGATATTTTATTTAATTTATAGTAATAATTTTAATTTAAAAATAAATTTAAAAAAATTTTTTTTAAAGATTCCGAAGAAAAAATTTTAATTTTTTATGCGCATAAGAATTAATTAAAGTTTTTTTTTTTCTTCTAAATCTTTGTTTAAACTACGATTTTTGTTTAGTTTACCGTAAATCGTGAATTTATTTTTATTTTTTCTTAATTTTAATTAAAATTAAATAAACTTCTTTATAGAAATGCAAAAGAATTTTCAAAATAATTCAAAAATGAATTAAATCAATTAAAATAATCTTTTTCGGGAGCAAGACTCATTGATATTTTCACATTTTCTTAATGAACCAAACGTTCTAGGGAATGAGTTAGAAAAAAATAATCAAGGCTAAGCCTTGTGAGTGAGAGAAAGCCAAAAAAGTTGACAATTTTTAAAAAATTTTCGGAGATTGATTCGAAAAATATCCGAATATATTTTGATACTGCACTGCACCCGAATAAACGTCGTATCCAAACTCGTTCTCCATTCAATTTAGCTGGATTACCAGTACGGATATGACGTTTATTCAGGAGCAGTGTTGGAAGTACCAACAAAGTGGTATGAAATTTATTAGCATAAAATTTAAAAATGACCTGTTTAAACATTTTAAGCTAATAGAGAAATGTTTGAAGAAGCTTTAGATATGACCCCAGAGAAAAACAAAAAATTTCTTTATCGAGACTTAAAAAAAAATCTCAAATTTTTAAAATTTCGTCTCTGATTTATTAGGGTATTCTATAAAAAAGACAAAAAAATTAAATAAATTCATGAGCTGCATAAAATAAGTATTTTCTAAATTTACCTGATAGACAAATATTTAAATTTTAATCGTTTCATTTAAAAAAAAATTCATTTTATTTTAGACTCTTTAACAATTTGAATACGATTTTAAATTAATTTTAAAATAAAAAATATAATATAAGCTCATGTAATTAATCTCTAAGCGTTCTTTGTTTTTTAAGGGTTTAATTTGTTTATATGGGTCTAATAAAGAGGTAAAAGAATCCATTTGCTACTAGCGAAAAAATTATAATTTTTATTAAGATTATACAAAGTCATTTGGTCAAACTTTTGCTACTCAAGCATTCATTAAACCCAAACAATTCGAGTATATATTTTTTTCATTAATTCGTCTAATTTAAATTAAAAAATTTCCTGGTATTTAACGTTTGTATAATAAAGAAATAAATTTTTGATTTTTTGAGTTCAACTTCTAAAACACTACTTAACCTTTCAAAATGATCAAACTAATACTCTTAAGGATATAATAATATCATTAAGCATTAGTCAGTTTAGGGATACAATATACAATTACATCCTTAAGATTAAATTTGAATAAATTAAATTTATCGGTACCCTAGAATAATAATCGGGTACGAAATCGAACAAGTTTTGAAATAATTGCAATATTTACTTCTCACCTTTTATGAATTTTTTGATAACTTTTGGCCGCCTGGTACTTCAAAATATATTACAAAATACAAATTTGAGTTGATATTTTAACTTTCTGACCAGTAAAAGCTTTTTAAAAAATTATATTTTCTACCTCCTTGTGCTTTTAGTTTTGATAAGAATAAACTGTGCTTAAACAGAAATTTAATGACTGTGATTATAAACTTGATCACTATTAAATTTATCGAACTTTTTTTTAAATAAATTAAGCCTTCTGGTTCAATTATTTACCAAAGGATTTTTTAATTCTTTTCAGATTAAATTTATTCTTGTTAAAAACTTTTCTGACTAAATTTCTTCTAAAACTTATGTTTCTTGAAAACTCGAAAAATATCCTTAAAAATAAAAGTATTACTGTCCTAGAAAACACAAATATATAAAATTAATTTATGATTTTTGCTTTTTTTCTGAGTTCTTTTTTGTCAGTATGCGCTTAGGAAGCTAATATTCTCCTTGAAATTAAGTTTATTTTGGTTTTTAATTGAATTATGAAGTGAAGCGAATACCGCAAAATGCAGTATTTTTTTGTGTTGATTGTCAAGTGGTTTTTTTCTTGTATTGTTAAATTCCTATCTTTCATTTATTTTCTTAAGCCTTACAAATGTCTGTATAAAAAAGAAAGCAATCTATTTTTGTTGTTGTGCGAAATAGAAAATACTTGAAATTTAATTATTGTTAACAACATATTTTAAGGATCCGATCTTGAAATGGTTAAACTTTGAAAATTTTGATTTTGGACCTTAGAATGGACAGCTTTAGCCAAAAAAAGTATAAATAATCTGTCAAGAAAGTCATCATTTTTTATTAAAAATATTCATGTATTTACCATAGTTACTCACTTCAATAGAAAAATCTCCAAACAAAAATTGTATTTTATATCGGCTATTAGAAATTCGAAAAAATAAAAAACAAGATCTCTCTTTTGCTCACTCGAAAAAAAAAATATTATTTTTTGCGTATTTTTACAAGCTTTTTGAGATTCAGAAAAAATTTAATTGGATTTTTAACAACAACTAAACACAATACTAAAATATTATTTTTCTCGTTGTATTTTTGTTGTTGTTGTTTAAAGCTTTAATTTCAAAAGTATAGAAAAAAAAATGACCTTTAGTGTTTTATGTTAAAAATTTGAAATTTTTTTTTTTTCGAAAAAGAAAAAATCAGTTAAAAGTTTAAACTTTAAAATTTTTATTTAAAATTTAATTAATTCTTTAAAATATCATTTTGGACAGCTTACGACAACAAAAACTACAAATGAAATAAAAAAGAGAAAACTTACCGATTAAAAAGAAAAGAAAAAAGCGTTAGTTAAATGTCTTGATATTATTCTTACTTTCTAGATCTATATACTATTTTTTGAAATGACATTAATCATCATCAAATCGAACATGTCAAAAAAATTGAAATTTAAAATGAAAAAAAATCATATAAAATATTGATATTTTATCAAATACATCTGGTCTAATTATATATTTAGAACAATACTTGAAACTAGATTATCTTCCAATTTATTTTTGCTAAAATTTTTTTTTTAAAAAGAGCACTTTTTTTAAATAAAGTAGAATTTTTATTTTACTTCAAAATATATTTAAAATTTAAATGAGAAATTGTTTTTTGTTGTTGTATGTAATCATCAGCATTGTCAAAATATTTGAAATTTTCAAGGAAATATTTTCAACTCTGGATTATATTTTTTAACTTTTAAACATAAATATAAAATAGTTAAATTTACAAAAGGATAAGTCAAGTTTATTTGTATAGCTAATTGGTAAAGCAATTATATTTTTAGTATTAGAAAGTAGCCTTAAACGCGTGCTTGATTGATCAAAAAAAAAAAGCACAAATTTTTTAGTGTTTTTTTATCATTATTTTCTTTGTCGAAAAAAAAAATATAAAAACAAGCTTAAGCTGATTAGCGCATTTTATAGGGGTTATTTCTTTAATTAACTATGATATAAATCGCTATTGAGTTTAGTTCTTTTTTTCTTTTTCCTTTAAGTTAAATTGTAGAAAAATAATAAAAATTGAATGAAAAATGAAACTTCTCCTAGTAACCATCAAAATATTCCATAGAGTTTTTTGTTTTTACTAAATGAAACAAAATAACATTAGGACTTCTATTAATGGTTTTGTATTCGAAAAGTTATGCAATCATTTTGAAATAGGATTTGTTTTTTCTCATTTTTCGTTCAATTAAATCTCAATAAATGTTCAACTAGAGAATTTGAAAAATATTTTTAAGCGACATATTTGATTTTTGTAAGAATTTTCATTTTAATTCATTTTTAATTTTGTTATTTGGAAAAATATTGCAAATTTGTTCTTTAAAAAACTTATAATTTTCAATCAAAATTTTGAATGGAGACTATTAATAGAGAAAAAATACTCGATTTACTTTTTTGTTCCAATGAATTGTTAAGTTTAATTAATTTGTTTATCCTTTTCAATAGTCTCAAAATAGACAATCATTTAAACGGAATTAGACATGTATTTAGAAAGTTAGGTATAAGTAAGGTTCTGACAAATTGTCTAGAATGATCTGTCTATCGATAGTATAAAAGGTAATGGTTATGATAATGACACTTTTACAAAGCAAGTGCTATATAATTTAATCTTTAACAATGTCACTTGAAGAGTTATAGAATTGAAATAACTTGAACTTGAAAATTGAAAAAAATTAAAAAATCGAAAATTTTAGTTTGTATGGCTAATCAATTTCAGGAAGAATTTAGCGGTTTAAATAAACTTTTTTTTGGATTATCTATTTAAATATTAATTTGGCATTTTTTACAGATTTAAAATTATCTTCAGTAAAAATTAAAACTATGTAAACTTGTAGACATTTTGTTAATCAACTCTTCTTTTCTTTTTTTAATAAAATAAAGGAAGAAGAGGAATTTAGGAAAATGACAGGAAACAATCGTGCAAGTTTGTTTAAATTTTTAATGTACTTCAATTTTACGGCAAAGTAAAATTTTTGCTCATTTTTCAATTTTCATTTTTGCTCAAAAAATTTAAATACGCAATTACTTGCACGCTGAAATTTTAAAGAGCCAATCCTTTTTTTAAAAAGCTTTCAAATCATATTTTTAATGTGTTTAAAAAAGGATTGGCTCTTTAAAATTTCAGCGTGCAAGTAATTGCGTATATAATTTTTTTGAGCAAAAATGAAAATTGAAAAATGAGCAAAAATTTTACTTTGCCAATTTTACTCAATTTTCTCCTTTTGAGTAGTCGAAGTCAATGGAATTGAACCTATCATACCGTAACATACTCACAGTACCATACATAAAATGCCGTATCCAAAGGCTTTAATTGATTTTTATATAATTTAAAAATTAAAAAGAACATGAAATTTTTTAAATTCAAAATAAAACGATTTTCAAATTACTAAAGTTAAACTTTGCTCAAAAAAGCGGTATCTTAAAACTTAGCGTAAACACTAGAAAGTTATACCATGTTAAAAATCTGAAGTCTTTTGTCTTATGGCTTCAAATAGGAGTGGTACAATTTTGAAAATTTACCGGCACAGTCATTGAGAGATTACGATACTTTTATTAGGCAGAAAAAAATTATACTTATACTTGTCTTAAATAAATTAGATTCTACTCTCTACGAAGAATTTAATTACGAAAAATAAAATTCGATTTTCATTTGTAAAATTTTTCTTCCAGAAGAGCTATTATTAGTCGATTATAAAGCAAAGTTTTATGGTATAATTGTATGTTAGTGGATTAAAGCTACTGTACGTTTACGTTTTACCAAATAATCATTAATTTAGAATTATCATAATTTGAAAACTTGCGATATTTTTTCGGTTTTAGTAGGCTTAGAATATTGTTTAACAAACGAACAAACAACGGCAGTACTTGCTATGAAAAAAAGGCTTGTCACCATTACCATAAGTGTTTGTTCAATTTGCCTAATTTTTTCTTCAAAATATTAAATTTTGCTCAGAGTGACAACTCACGCCTTTTTTTTCAAATGCTATACTTTTTATGTAGTGGTAAAATCTAATGTTTTTTTCTACATGTTCAATTCCATGCCAAATAAAGGTACTCTATTTGACATCAGAAAATTTTACAGAGAGATGAAGCGAATGCGCTAAATCGAAATTTTTAATACTTCGTGAATCCCCAGCTTACTTTTTTTAAATATTGGATTATTAAAAATTCAAATTGGAGTTAATATGTTCCAAACGCGTGGATTTTTTTGAAAATTATAGCGCCACAAAATATTTTTTGGTAGCTTTTAAGTTTTAAAAATTAAATTAATACTTTATGTCGTCAAATTTCTGCTAAAAATAGACACTCATCTAAGATTTTTTGTATTACAAAATCCAGAAATACGTCAAAATTTAAGGAAAAATTCAAAATTGTTTAATTTATTTACAAGATTCAACTGAAGAAATACTACAAATTTAAATCCATTTATTATAAACGGTATCTTTATTTTCAGCCTAAGATCAAGAAAAAGGACATCAATTGCTTAGAATATTTCTACTTAATTTAAGAAAAAGAAATTATTAAAAGGACTCGTTATTTTTTTTTATTTTTAAAGTGGAGGGCTCTTGAAACAAAAAGCAAATATGTCCTGAAGTATTTGTTTTCAATTTAATTATTTTAGATATCACAGAAATAATAATTATTTCAATTAAGTATTTTGTGGTAAAGAGCAAAATATTTCAACAAAAAAAAACATTTTGTAATTTTCTTTTATTATGGTCAACATAAAGAGAAAAAATTCTATGTTAAATAATAAATAACTAAACGAAAATAAATGCTAATGGAGTTAATTGCTTTCTATTTTAAAAAAAGTATTAAGGAAAAAAAATTAAATTTTAATTGTTAAAAAATTTTTAAAAAAAATTAATTTCTTTTTAACATAAAAATTCACTTTTAATTTTTTGACTTTTATGGAAAATTTTTGCTATTAAATTTGTATTATGTGTAAATAACACAAAAATCAAAATGAAATGAAAAAAAAAATAATAAAGGGAAAAAATTGGTAAAATTAGGTTACGATTTTTCTTTTCGTAATTTTTTTTTCATTTTATTTCTTTTATATTTTGTTGTGTTTTATAATTTCCAAAGTTTTCGTCAATTTATTTTGATTTTTTTTGGTTTTAAATTTCATTTCAAATTGGTGAAATGAATTTTTTTTATATAGTTTTTCTTTTGTATTTCATAATATGAAATGAAAAAAAGGCTTATAAAGTTAAGATTGGCTCAACAAGAGAATAAAACAAAACCTAATCAAAAAATCAGTTGGATTTTCCTAATTTTTTCATTTCGTTAAAATAGAGATCTGCATCTTTAATTTAGAAGACTTTGGGTTATTGAAAAAATCTAGATTTTTTTCTTCAATTTCCGCGATTTTTTCTTTATGTTTTGGGAAACAAAAAAAACTATCAACTTATTAACGCAAATTTAATGATTTTTATTTTCTTTTAAAAATTCAAGATTAAATTAAGGTCTATTTTTTCTCTTTTCACGCGATCAAATACAAAGAAATGACCAACTTAGCAAAAAAGCTTAACCTTTTTTGTTTTTAATGCAAAAGTAACAAAAAAAATACTAATCTTGTTTTACGATATCATTTTTTCTTGGATCAAGTATTAAATTTTTTCGTAATTCTTAACTGTTTAATTAAAATAAAAAATTACTTATTTTTTTTTTTATACAATTTCGAGGATATTAGAAAATGAGTCTAGAAAAATACAATTTTTTGTACAAGTGATACTTAAATATAATTAAAAAGCAATCAGGAAAAAATGATTAGTTGCTTCGCTTTTGAATCTTTAATCAAATTTTCTTTAGCATAAGCCTAATTCTTTGATTTTTTCAAAACTAATGCTAATTCTTTAAGGTAAGTACGTTTATGCTGTCTTTAAATTTTATTTATTTATTTATTTATTACTTATTAGAATATAACTCCTCATGGTTGCCCGTTAAGTTGCGACCCTCTTAAAAGAATAAGCAATAAATAATTTGACAAAAAGGAAAAAATAAATAACAAATTAAAATTTTTTAAATTTTAATCAAACAAATTAGAATTATGTAGTAGTCAAAATTTTTAAAAATGTTATTTGTCTATTAATTTTTTTAAATTCTTTAATTCTAACCATAAATTAATTTCAATTTAAACATACCCAAGTAAAAAAACAAACTAGAACGCTGTTCAAGCGTCGTTTAAACATATCTCTTTATTAGAAAAAAACTGTAATATAATTTTATATATTTTTTTCTTGATTCCAATCAGGTTTTTATAGAGCTATCATTTTTTTGTAACAAATAATAAAAATTTTTAACAAAATATTCCAAAGAATTTCAAAGAAGTTCATTAGCTTCGGTTAAAAATAAAAGTAATTAAGATAGGCGAAGTCAGTTTACGTAATTTATAAGTACTACTACACAAATATGTTATGGCGCACTATAAAAGTGTTTTTTTTAAACATAGAGAGGTATCGTTAAAGTAAACACCGTTCAGTCACATTATTTATTCCTGGGATATATACAGAGTTATGAAATTTTTTGAGCGGTTCTATCCCTAAGGCTTAGAAATTATTTGTCTTCAGTAATTTAGTTCAATTGTATTTTCAAAGCTTTGAAATTTAAAAATGTGTTTTGAAAATTTAGTATAATCCAAAAAGTCCCCTGAAAAAACAACACTCACCAATTTTTTTAAAAACAACAACTTCATACAAGGTAGATAAGGATTATAGCTACAAAACCATATATTTGCTTCATATCTTCCAAGGCTTTTTCATGTAGGAAAAATAATAAATATTTTGTAAAATGTTAGACCGTATTTTCTAAGAAATTAAGCAGTGTTTTTTTTAGATAATTTCAAGATATCTTTCTAAAAAAATAATTAACTAAATTTTACTTAAAAAAATCTAAAATATAATCTTTGATAAAATAAATTATAAAACTATGTTTTAGTTTAAATGTTTTTAATATATTTATTTTTGCCACAGTCCTTTTGCCATTAATTTTTCTTTATAACACGAAGAATTGGTGCAAATTTTTTCGAAATAAAAACAGCAAAGAATAAAAAAAGAAAACGGACGATTTGTTTTAGACATGCTCTGTTTTTTGCACTGTTTGAAAAATTTTAAACAGAGCCTATTAAAATCGATTTCTTAGCTAAAAATTTGATATTAATTTTAAACCGAGTTTTTTTAAATACCACTCGATTTAAGAGAAATAACGTATTGTCTCGATTTAAGAACATGCCACTCTATTTATAATGACATGTCAATATACCATCGTTTTAATGTTATAAGACCCTGTCACTAATTACGGGTATTCGGTATTAGTGACATGTTCTTAAAATCGAGACAATACGTTAAACTTTTACGAAAAAATGCCTTTATCTAAAATTTTTGATAATTAAAATAATTTTGCGTTTTAGAGAGTTATCTCTTTGATCAAATTTTTTTAAGTTTTAAGGGAAACCTATAACTGTTTGAGCTTTATCACCGAGTTTCTAACTTCCAAAATTAATTTCGAAATGGCCATTTTAACAACCCTAGTTTAAACCTTTAAAAATTTCTTTTTGAAGAGAAAGATTATGGTAAAAGATTACTTTTTTCAAATAATGCATCAATAGGTTTGATGAATAAAAAATTTCGAATTTTAATAGCAATACCAGAATTTGTCACTGACAATAAATATCAAAAATTTCGATACTTAAATTTCAAATAGAAAATTAGAACTAGATTGATTTATGATCAACAAGGAATAGTAAGCCTCAATAGAAAATTTAAAACTTAATTATATAGTATAAAGTTTTTTTTTAGATAAAAAATAAATTTATTTCAAGGTAAAATTTAGAAGAATTTTGACTTATTTTTAAAATTTCAAAAAATTTAAATTGGTCAACTCAATTGAAGTTTTAAGCTTTTATTATTAAAAAAAATATATCGATAGGGCCTAATTCGTAATTAATAAACAAATTTTCTCTAAAAACAATTGTCTTATCATTATTTTACTATTAAAAAAAATCACAATAATAAATTGAAAAAGAAATAAGTAGCTATTTAATCCAAGTTAAGTCCAATCACACTTATCATATACTTTTCTTAAATAAACTCAGATTTTATTCAGCTTAAGAACAAAATCTCTCTTTTTGAATTTATTGCTCTATATCTCAGTGGCTAAATGTCTCAAAGGGCTTTTTTTTCTTCTATCAAAAAAAAATTTCAACTAAATATTTGAATAAATAAATATATATGTCATTTAAAATTTTTTTAGATAAATAAATATTCCCATAAATGTTTGTTTGAAAAAAAAATGAATGAGGAAAGTGTCACAAATATAATAAAAGACATTGATTGTATACAAGAAACCCAACAACATTCGGTGACCATTGAACATGGTTGGTCAATTAGGGATATTTGTGATTTGATAAGTTCGAAAAGACCTGGTGAAAAAATTGAAAGTGACCAATTTAGTTATGAAAGCACAGACTTTAAGGCTACATGCAAATGTTGCGAAGAAAATCATGGGAAAATAGAGACCTCGAGATTATCCATTTTGCCTAGTTCTTACTCATTAGACTTTGAATTAGCTGTTGATTACTTAATAAAAAATACACAATGGCGATTAGAAATTAATAAATCTTCAACCGATATTAATAATGTAACAGTTAGCGCCCTTTTATTCGGAATTACCGACTCAAAACCCTTAGATTCTAATATTTTCAATAGACTAGAACAATTGGAAACGGATTTTGAGTTAATTTTAAAAATAAATTTTTATATACTTAATGATAAAATGACTGAAGTATTTGATAACAATTTTTTAGAGGTAAAGTTAGACCTTAAAAAAAGTCTTCAACAATTAAGTTTAAGAAATACGGAGGCTTTTTTGAGCACGCGGAAAAATTTTCTAATCGAACGTTATCAATTGAATAATTTTTTTCAAATTAAAAATTTTCTCAATTGGTTGAATCATCGAAAATCGGACGATTTTTGTCTAATTAGCGAATTCAAAATATATAGGAAAAATTTAAATTTTAACGATTTACCTAAGCCTAAATATAGGGTTCTAAAATCAACTTTACAACGGCCTAAATTAAATTCTCTACTATTATTAAATTTTAAAAATTCATGGACTATTAAAAATTGGCGTAATTTCTTAATGCCAGGCACGACTTCTCACACATTTCTAAACGATTATGAAATCTCGAGTATATTCGGTAAAAAGTCTAAATTATTGAATGAATTTGGCGAAGAATTCGATGCCAATTCGACTAATCTTTCAGAAATTGAGACTGTTAAATTCGGTAAATTTAGATCCAAATTGTTTAGCTTAATTCAAGCACACAAAGAATCTAATTTAGATCATGAATGCATGAAAAGTAAAATTGACGGACTTCTCAAAGACGTCAAATGGAAATTACAATTATATCCGAATGGTTATAGTCAAGAATATGAAAATAATTTATCCTTATTTGTTAATTTTAGTCAATTAACTGGCGATTTAAGTCAATTTACGCCAGGTAAAAATAAATCTCTTAATACAAGTACATTGTTAGTTAGTAATAAAAGTATCGAGGAGACTTTTTACGATTCCAATGAAGACTACGGAGTAATTTTGCTTATAAAGTCTCCGCCTTCCAATTACAATGGTGATTTAGATGAAATAGAAGAAATGGATATTGAAATTGATAGAAAATCTCGTAAAAAGAACAACTTTTTCGAGACGTTTGTCAAAGCCAGCTTCCAGATTTCAATATTTGATTCGAATGGCAAAAAAGTTGACAAATGTCAATCGGAAAAACAACTTTTTGAATTGTTCGGAAGCTGGGGTTATAAAGAGTACATGAACGCTAGTGACTTAATCGACTTAAAAGATAAATATTTAAGTAATAATAACACTACTTTAAATTTAAATTGTAAAATAATTCTTTTCTATACTGTGACTACAAAGACATCAGGTTCCAGCTTATTGGACATACCATTCATAATTAAAAATGATTTATTAGAGCTTAAAAATTCAGTATCGTCAACATGTTCTGAAAATTCTTCTTCTTCTTCCTCCTCTTCGTCAGTGGAGAATTTAGAGCAAAAAAACGAGAAAAAAGAGTTTGTAGAAAAGCCTAAAAATTTCAAAAAGAAAAAAGCTTCTAGCACTAATCATGATTGCAATACGCTAGTATACGATTTGAGAAGACTCTTTTTAAAATCAGAAATGTCAAATTTGACTATTCAAGCACCGTTTCGGCTATGTGAAGACGACGTGCAAAATTTAGACGTAACTAAAAGTAATTTTAAAGAGTTTAAAGTACATAAATTGATTTTATCGAGTCGTAGTGAAGTATTCCAAAAAATGTTTAGTTCAGATAATGAGTTAGAATTAAGCAATAGCATAAGTAATTTGTGTATTAGGGACTTTGACGCTTTTACAGTTGAAATATTTCTCAATTATTTATATACAGATGTACTTGAAATAAATTTCAAAAATTTCAAATTTAATGTTAACTCTACAAATGAATTTAATTGTAATATAGATTTAAAAAATATTAACGAGGACGAAAATGATTCCGATAAAAGTAGCGATGATGAGCTTAATGATTGTAAAGGTATTAAAACAGAGCTGTGTACACATATATTTATAGAGTTGTTTAAAATATCAGATAAGTATTGTGTGCATCGTTTAAAGCAAATATGTGAGAATCAACTGATAAAATTGATTAATGTAGACAATACTGTGGAACTTTTGGTGGTATCATATTTACATAATTCAAGTAAACTTAAAAAGAAATGTTTTAACTCATTAGCTGAGAATATATCGAGTATAATTAGTCAACCAAGTTGGACACAATTGGAAAAAGACTATCCAGCTTTACTTTCTGAATCGTTTCGGGTGCTCTATTTCAAGAAGAGAGATAAATTATGAAAAAAGTTTCAGTTTTTTTTTGTTTTTTTTTTGAAAATTTTTTCAATAAAAATTTTAAATTAATTTAAATTTTTATATATTTTTTGAAAATTTTGAAATATGCTTAAAATATTAAATTTATCAAGGTTTAATTCAAAGCTGTTTTTCAAATTAATCGTACCATTTTACTCTAATAGATTATCATTTTTGTATCCTTATTATTTATTCAAAGGGAACGAAAAATTAATTAAAAGCTTCATGATGTAATTAGTTAATAGTTTTAAACTATAAGTTGAAAGGAACTAATATAAGAGTCATATAACCGTTATACAGTGCTTTTACAAAAAGCGAAGAACGGGTAATTTTACGTAAGCTTACGTCAATTTAGGGAAGTAAGGATATGTAATTTTACGTAAACTGACGTAAAATTACGTAAAATTTGGTAAAAACGTAAGAAAATGCTTACGGCCAAAAAAAATTGATTTTTTGATGAAAAATAGAGAAAATTAGAAATTTTAAAAGAATTTTATTTTGATGTGATTAATTTGAATGACTTACTTTTTCTTACCTTTAAAAGTTAATTTAATCATTAACAATTATTTTAAAAATAAATTATTAAAAGGATTTTGAGCAGCTTTGAGAATTAAAAACTGTATGCTAAAAAGCTGTCAATTTTTTACTTAATTTTTTATTTTTGGTTTAACTTATACCTTAAATTCTCATTTTTTTCCCGGTATTATTTATGGTAATTTATTAAATTTTTATTTATAATTTTATTTTTTTTAAAGCTTCATCTATTTTTATTGCGTTTCTTTTTAAATTGGGAAATTAAACAAATTCTGATTTTGGCCCATGGAACAACTAACTTTTTATTCAATGGACCAAAAAATAGAATTTTCAAAACCATAAAAATTATTTTATAAATATAACTTTATATAAATATTTTTTTATTATTTAAATAAGTCGATAAGATACTTTTTTTTAAAAAATGTCTTCCCAAAAAAAGAAATTAGAAACTTTTAGGGATATAAACAACATTTGTACCCTCATAGTTTTCTATCAAAAATGTATTTATACATATAATTGTGACTAAATCATGGAAAATATATTGGGTGCGTAGGGGGTGTGCTGTTCTAATAAATATAAAATAATCAAAAAAATTACTTTTAAAATTAGCTAAGTATACTTTTAGGGTATCATTTTGTAGCTTATTTGACGCTCTTTCATATGCTATCTTAAAAGTTTTAAGATATTGAAAAATACGGAAACTGCGCCCGGGTGCGCTGTTTATCGTAAATCAGGGAGTGCGCTTTTTTCTAGGATCCAAAATTTTTACTATAAAATTTTAAAATCAATTGTTCTTGGAAATTATTTGAAGATTTTTTAAATTAAATTATATGATCGGTGGGTCACAAAATTTACCAGACCGAAAAATTTAATAAGAGGATAAAACCAAAATAGAAGTTATGGTTAAATAAAAAGAATTTTTTAGAATAAAATCATAAGCCGTTCTAATGAAAAATAGGCAACAATGTTTCCATATCGTTACCATTACCAGTAACGCACACGATAAAGATACGGTAACACTTCTTTGTTTCCTTAGAGCTGAGCTAAATAAGTGTAAAAGTAATTTTTTGACAATTTTAGATTTAGTTGAAAAGCTCATCCCTTAGAAAATATAGAGTGTATGACACACCAGTTGACTAAGAATTAAATCACTAATTGCTTATCAATCCCTTTCAAAGATGATTTTAATTGTCTTTATTTATATTATTCTAAATTAATTTTCATTTTCCGTTTTAAAATTTTAATTTTTAAATAAAGAAATAAGGATCAAAAGAAAATAAAAAGTAACCCTTTAATTTTAAAGTACAGTTTTTAACTTCAGAAAAGTCAATATAGTTTAATTTAAATTAGATTTAAATTGCTGATAACCAGTCAAATAGATTAGAAAAAAAATTCAACTACCAAGGGAATAAATAATAATTTTTCAAAGTCAATAAATTTAAACTAAAATAACTTGACAGCTTTTTTTTTCTTTAAGCTATTAAGATAATGTCTCATTCAATAGTCCTGATAAAGTAAAAAAAGAATTCAGAGAAAACACATAAAATCATTTCTCTTAAAAATAAAAAACTTAATTCATGGTTGAATTCTTCTTATTTTATTCATAAAATCACGTTTAATAACAAGCTTTATAAATCATATCTATTTTAAAAAGTCACTAAGGATTTATTAGTTTTTTTTTTAAATATTTTTCAAATTGGATTAATTTTAAACAAGTTTTTTTTTTCATTTTATTAATTTTACTTCAACCGACGAAAAATACTTCAACTTCAAAAAGGCAACAAAATGAAAAAATTAAAAACTTGTTTAACAATCAGTTGTACAAGTTCCCACCTATCGATCAACTTGTTTGTCACTTGATTAGGAAACTATTTGAAATAAGTTTCAAGCAGTTAAAAAGTCTAAAAAGAAAAAAAATTTAATTACTATCGGTAAGGTTCAATCAAGGAGAAGAATTTTATTTTTTATTTTTAATTGTTTCTCTTAGAAGAAAATAATTAGAAATTTGCAGTTTTATAATTATTTTTCTTTTAAAAAATCATAAAGTTCTTTAAAGCTGAGACGGTTTAAGAGTTTTTGAAATTTTTGCCAAAACAATTTTATTTTGATTTTTAATGAGGGATATCACGAAATAACTTCCGAACAACTACAACAACAAAAATAAAAAGAGCCAGTTGACTCCAATTTATATTTCCTTTACTTTGTTGTTGCTGATAAGTCATAATCGATGTTTAATACATTATTTTCTATTTCTTAAGCCGAAAACATTTAACAGATTTAAATTTTTTCGAAAAAAAATTTTTTTTTTTTCGAAATTCTTTTCAACACTGTAATGAATAGATAATTAAAAATGAATTATTGCTGAAAAGTTGAAAAAGAAAGACGGAAATATTTTCTAAATTTTTTTATTCTTTCTTAAGCATATCACTTTAACTTAAGTGTAGCAAAAAACGAGAAAAAAAAATAAGCCTTGGGCTATTTTTTCTACTTAATTTAAATTCTGTATTTGATCTTTCTTTATTAATAAAAAAATCAATAAGTGTAATGAAATAAGTACGGATTACTGAGAAAAGACCGTTTACGGTAGGCATTTTTTTTCAGAAATTTAATCTCTTAATGTGACTCATTCAAAAGTCATAGTGCATGAAATATTAAAATTTTTAGTGTTATTCTATTTGAGTAGCAGTAGTACTCTAAAAATAAAAAAAAACGAGATTGTAAATTAAAATTACGTAAAAAATCGGTGCTTTATTTTGCTGAGAATTTTTATAAAAATTTATATTTATGCCATTTGCTGAATATTAATTTTTTTTCTAATCTCTTGTTAAAACTTGAATTATTTTTTATTATTAAAGTAGCGATTATTTTACTTATCATGTATGCCGTGTTTTTTCTCCCTTCAGTTGCATTACTTTTATTTTTGCTTGATTAAAATTTTGAAATTCTAATTTAATTAATTTTCTGAAAAATTACCTTATAGTCTTCAAAGATTATTTAAATTTTTGAATTATACTTGATATTTACATGCTTTTTTTGAGACCAAATTACCCGAGTTTAAAATAAATCTCATGAAAATAATTTTTCTTAATTTTTATTCAAATATTGTACTTTAGCTAAAATTGAACAAAAAAAAAACATTTTAAAATTTGATGAATTAATCTGATCCTTTTTAAAAAACTTATTTGAAAACTTGTAATAGTCACTATTTAATAATCTAAATCCCAAAACTCTTATATATATCTTTTGTATTATCTATTTAACTAAATGAACTAAAAGTTGAGTTGCTCTTAAACGTTGTTATATCAACAGAAAAAATAAAAAAATTACGCTTTTCTTTATTTGGAAATACTTAAAACATTAAAATCACCATGATTAATTATAAGTGTCAAGTTTAACTCTAAACTCCCTTGACCCTATTGAAAAGATAGTATTTACTTAATGCTTTCTTAATTTTATTAGAGCTAAACTTTTTGTTGAAATATGGGTGATCAACCCGAGAACAACTGATCCGTTTGGGATATTTTTAAATAAGTAAACGTGAAAATAAATATTCAGTGCCTTCGCCAAAGCATAACTTGCAAGATGATATATTTTACATAAAACATTTATATTTTTCTATATTTACTGTACCAAAATATAAGTATTCTGAAAAGTTTACCGTAATCACTCTACAGTTATAACATGGTACAAAACTAGGATTTCAGATTTGTACTCATTGATTTTATTACTAAAAAGAATTCATTGAACATTCAGCTTTAAAAAATGGGACTGGTACAATTTTGAAAAATTGCGATTTTATACGATTACTACTATCGAGTGATCACGGCAATTATATTATTCCCAGTGTTTTTTTGACCCCCTTTAATCCGTACAACAAAATCTCATCAAAATTATGTTCGAAGTAACGAAAATTCGGATTACCAAGTAGTTTTTGTATTGTAAAGAACAGATTTTCTTCGAAAAAAATTATTCGGATAATCGAAAATCGGATTGAAAAAATCTTCGGAAGTATAAAATCTTTGGTATAAAAGGAAACATATGTGTGTTTAAGGACAAATATTTCTTAGAGATTTTCTAAAATGCCATTTTTACAAAAGGCTTCACAAAAAATACATATTCAAGTTAACTTTCATTTATCATAAAGGAAGGTATACGATTAATTTCAAGGAGATAAGTAGTATTGGCTAAACTTTTCCTAAAAAAGTATCAGAAAATTTGGATAATGATTTAACTAATAGCTATTTTTTAACTAATAGCAATCGTTAATCTACTTTTTTTCATAGATTTGTGGAATGATTTAAAAAGAAGTTTTATATTATTTTCTCTTTTAAACCTTGTTCCCTAAGTATCGCATTTGAAAAGTATAAAAAAATTATAACCACGATGTATTAAATTTTAAATTGTTAATTTGTTGAATTGGGATCATATTAGGATATGGAAGATTTAATAATATTGGACATATAAAAATATAGACTAAAAGAAATACAAAATAGTTTTTTAATTCTTTTATTTTTTATTTTTTTAAATAAAATTAGGAAAAAACGGTCAATATTTCAAAAATCAAAAAAAATTCAAAAAAAACTTTACAAAAAAAATTTTTTAAAAATTCAACGCAATAATTTTATACAACACAAAAAAAAATTTACATTCGAAGGAAATTTATAAAAACCATACATTTACATCACCATAACCATAACAATTATTATTATTGGTTGGTTTAAGATTATTTTCGTATCCCATAGAACTTAGTGTATCTAACACATTAATTCTATCAATATCTTTTGATTTTAAATTTGGACAAAATTTAATTGGATATTTTAAATTTTTTAAATTCAATGGCAAATCAGATGATTTATTATCGTATTTATTGCGACATGAGGAACATTTCGAGCATACTTTTTTCATTTTTTTATCGTTTTTTTTCATTGACGAAGATCTTTTTCGCTTAATAACTTTCACTTCTTTGACATCTTGGGCAATTGAAGAAGACAACAATGGTGGAGGAATTCTCATTTTTTTGACTTCTGGTTTAATCATTGTACTTGTTAATGGTTGTTTACGAATAGCTCTTCGAATTGTTGAAGATCTTTGAAAGACTTTTTTTGGAGTACTGGAAACTTCAACGTTAAAGCTCATTGATTTTTCTAATTTTTCAATTTTTTTTGGTAAAAGTGAAGTTGTCGAAGAAGTTGACTTTGGTTTTAATTTTCTCAAATCACTATCAACTTTGATACAAGTAATTTGATGTTCCTCAGCTGTTGATATTACTGAATCACACTCTGGTTCGTTTAGCAAATTTATTTTAGCTTGTGAGCGTTTCATTGAACGACATGACTCATTTGACTCACTTTCTGAATTGTACAAAAACAATTGACTCTCTTGATTTAATAAATTCATTATCAATTCTGGGTTACACAAAGTCAATTCCGGGTGTTGTGGCTTGATTTGATCACGATCAGATACAAATAAGAATTTTCTTGGTTGCTCCATTTCTGATACTTCTTCTGATTCTTTCAATTCTTGAATTAATTCGTATAATTTTATACAAGTTTCTTTCGAAGTGCTTAATTTAGCCTTTGATTAAATTAAAAAATAAATTAATAAGGCTTCAATTTAAAAGGTTTTTTTATTTTTAATTTTAAAAAATAGACCGTAAAATTTAATTCTACTCAATTTAAATAGTAGAATATTTTATTTTGACTCAAAAATCAAAATAAAATTTTCTTATTGGTCAGAATTAAATTATTTTTCTGATTGGTCTAAACTTTTTTTTTCACTTTCAATTTCGAATATTTTCACGAATATATTTTTTTTAATTTTTTATTCTTCAAGTGGAATAACATGACAATATTCGAAATTGCGAGTAGAAAAATTATCTTCTGGAATTTATCTCCAGAACGGAAATATTTTAAAAATAAAAAATACTTACAATTTCTGATTTGCATAAACTAATTATTTCGCTTATATTTAAATCGTTCAATTTCATTTTCTTTTCTTTGACTGTGTTGAAAATTATTTTTTCTAAATATCTAAAAATAAACAAAAGAAAATTAGTTATTTATAAAAATATTAGATAATTTGAAATTCGATCCGGATTCACGGCTAGTTTACAGTTAGGTCGAATTATCTCGTATAGATCAACCTCACCTAGACTTATGAGTTTATAAACTAAGTAATTATCAGTATTTTACATTTTCGCAAATGTGTTGTATCGAAAAAAGTTATTCAATATTTTACAAAATTAAAAAATATTAATAAAATTTTTCTACGTGAATTTATATATTCCACGTAAGGCCGAATTTATTCGTAACCTTTAGACAGACGACTTAATCACGTGATTTATTATTATCATAAAATACTTAATACACCTCATAAAAAAAAGGGAAACTCAAAAGATAAATAAAAACGCAGCGCTTTGAACTTTACCTTTAATTTCAGAGTCTGAATAACTGTTTTTAATAAATGCTGCTATAATTCCCTAACTTCAAAATAAAAATGAAATGCTGTATGGACACATGTCCTCAAGTGGCAATAAAATAACTTAGACAAAACGAAAATAAAAATTTAGTGTGATAATAATGAATAAAAAATTTTATTAAATATTTTTTTATAAATCAGGTATTGGACCGATAATGTGAATTTCGACAAATTTTTACTAAAGAAATAATTCCGACTAAGAACAAAAATAAAACTTAATTAGGTGTATTTTACTT
Organism: Brachionus calyciflorus; assembly: GCA_002922825.1. Lineage (NCBI taxonomy): Eukaryota > Metazoa > Rotifera > Eurotatoria > Ploima > Brachionidae > Brachionus > Brachionus calyciflorus. The sequence goes on from NTPY01000531.1 coordinate 827,143, forward strand.
TGATTATCTATTTTCTTTATTCATTATTATTAATACACGGCTTCGGACAATTAATTATCGCCACAAGAAACTTTTTGACAAAAAAAATTTTATGTTCCAGTTTAGTGGACAGTATGAAGTTTTTATACTAAATTTACCTTTTTTAAAAATTAATTTAATTATTTATTAATTAATAAGGTATTTTTATTTTCGATGAGTTTTATCACTGAAGTTCTAATTTTTTTTAATACTATGTTGAAGATTTAATATATCTCTAAAAAACAATGGATTAACCCTTATTTTTATATAAATTATTTAATCCGATTTTTGTTTTTTCGTCAAGGTGAGTTATAGAGATTTTTAATTATAAGCTTTTTTGATTAATGCAAATAGAATAATTTTTTTCTTGTTGTGTTTTTCAACATAAACCAACTGAAAATGGGAGTTTCTGTGCTAAATTTTGAAATATTTGATTTAATAATTATAGATTTCCTGTAATGGAATTTGACTTTTTCACTTCACCTTATTTGTCACAATAAAAAATAAAAAGTAAAAATTTCAAATATTTGTTTTATAAAATAGGAACAAATAGTAAAAATTAGTGATATGCATTTTGTAATTTATTTTTTGATATTTTTTGCTCAATACTAATTAGACTAATTGAAACTTACTTTTGTCAATCAAAATTTAAAATATTCTGGTTGGTTGTAATCTAAATTGAATCTAACATGCTATTTGAAAAATAGCGACGATTTTTTTGTTACCTATTATTTGTCTTGACTGTGCTATTCAATTCAAAAATTCTTTCTTTAGGGTATTATTTTGACCCATTTGATAAGCTTGAAATAAAATAAAAAGCTTTCTAATTAAAAAATCTAATGAATAAGATTCTGAAAAAAATCTGACCATTCTAGTATAATTTAAACGCTGGAATATTTAGCCATTTAGGAGGATAATGGTTTGAAGTGAATCCTTCCAATAACGCTCGGTTATTTATCAAATCAGTCATTTGATGAATTTGGTTTTGAGTATGTTATGAATTTAGACTTCACCGGTTTCATTAGTTTATTCACTGATTTTAGTTAGTAAGGCTTAAGCATGTTCTTTTAATTCGAGTTTAGTTTTGAAAGGATTTCAAATGTTCATTTAATATTATCAGATTACGAAAATTTAACTGTCGTCCATCTGTTATACGAAACTTGAAACATCACAGACAAATTTCAAATCAAAATAAGTTAGATTTAGCCAAAACCTGAGTCATTTTTTTATTTAATAATTTGAATTTGTTTGAATATTCGATAAGCAAATATCATTCATGTCTTTTTCCTAGAAAATTTTTTTCTTTTTATCAGTTCAATTTAGAATTAATCTTTAGGTGATTTTTTGGTAAAGGACATGAAAAAAAAATGGCCATATTCAGATAGAGAATTAAAAACTGAGTAAGATGACGTGAAAAAAGTGTGAGTCCGTTGCAAATTAAATGGAGCGGATAGGGGATGCACTGTCTAATAAATATAAGATAACTAATTAACTAAGTATACTTTAGGGTATCACTTAGACGCTCTTTCATATCATATCTCAAATGTTTAAAAATATTGAAAAATTCGGAAACTGCGCCCGGGTGAGTTGTTTATCGTAAATCAAGGAGTTTTTTCAAGGATCCGGAAAAAGGCTAAAGAAAAAACTTTTTAAAAAAAAAAAGAATTTTTATGATATTTTTCTCTTTGTAATTTTTACTCAGTTTTATCAGTATTTTTAACGCAAATTTTCGGAGCAGTAACAGTGGCTCAAAAAGAGGCTTTTGCATTAGGTAAATAAAATTAAGTTAAATTCTTAAGAAAAATCAAGTCATTTTTTAAGTGAATGTCGAAACTTACAAAAATAAGCGATTAAAATTGCTAGCCAATACTATATCATGATAGTAATAATGTTTAACTAAAAATGAATTTGAATTTTTTGCAATGTTTTTAAGAGGAATCATAGATAATTTTCTCTTTTTTGTTTTGCTTAATTTCGATTACAAAAAGTAAACATAAAGCAAGTATAAAAAATTCTAAATTTTTTAAGTAAAAATTTTTTTTGAATTTATCATTCATTTATGAAAACGCCAACAAATTAAAAAAAAAATGATTATGAAGTTTAAAAGGTAAAATCGTTTACAAAAAGTTTGAAAATTTTAAGAGTTATTCAAATAATATTTTAAAAGCAGAGTTTTTCGTCAATATTTATTATCGTAATTACTTATAAACTTTTAATATTCTATATAAGAACAATATGAGATTTTAAAAATTAAATAGCAAAAAACAACATAAATTTTAAATATATCAAATTTCAAAAAATTGAAACTTAATATTTTTAACACGAAATCTAATTAATTAAATAATTTTATGTTATCTATCTTTTTTATCTTAGGATCGATCACATTTAGCATAAAGTTTCTTTTTTCCTATTCTTTCTTGGTAGTTGTAATCTTGATCGTGTTATACACAGCTATGCTTTGAATTCATGCAAATGAATTTATTTATTTTCTTTTTAAATAATCGAGATAAAAAACTCTACCTTATTCTTCCCATTAATATCTTTTTCTCTTGAATAAATTGAGTTATTCATTAAATAAAAAGAAAGAGTTCCGTTTTTATTACACTGACAATTTTTAGACTTACTTTTTAGTAAGTTTAAACGTATGAAAAACTTTGTCGTGCTTAAATTTTTGAATGTTTTTGAAGACAATTCTTTACAGATTTTCTAAAGACTTTTGTACGAATATCCACAAATTTTCTGTAAAAAAATCTGTAAAGATTCTTCATAATATCTTTAAAATATTGTTGCTGGGCTAATGATTGCTCACTGCCGAATTAAGGAGATTTTTTATAATTTTGAATGAGATCATGCCTAGTCCGACAGATTGCGTAGGTTTTATTAATTTTAGTGCTTGGTGAATTTCTGCTTTATTTATTCATTTACAAATAGCCACTCGAGCCGACTGTTTGGAGATCGCGCGCTCTACTTTCAGCAAAATTAAGGCTTTAAAAAATTTTTACAAATTAGTAATAAAAAATAAATGTTTAGAATTAGAATTTAAAATAAAAATTAAGTTATATTGGTATTAATTTAAAAAATTGAGAATTGATTTTGTCTTTTGGTTTTGTTTGTTTGTATGAATCAATTAAATATTGGACTTGGTCGTCAACATTGCTAGAACGTTTTAGGTAATTGTTTGTTAGCTTTTTGAGTCTTTCATTTATCGTTGCCAGGTTCACAATTGCGTGTAAAATGTTATTACTTGTGTTCCTATTTACTTTTAGAATTATCTTAAGTGAAAATTGCTTGCGATTACCATGTATTTTGTTTTTTTAATGTTAATTTTTAAGCTTTTTCGAAATCGAAGAGAATAAGTTTGGGTTTTTTTTATATTTGAAATTTCTTTATGAGGATTCAATAATTTTAAAAAGTACATCTTGAGTTGATCGATTCGGAAGAAATCCTGATTGTTGATGCTATTTCTTTCGTTTTTAACGTTAATTTTCTTTCGCTCGGATTTGTATTTGTTGTTGTTTCAAATACTGAATTCCATTTTTCATTATTTAATGATCTTATTTCTCTTTATAGCTTATTTTTTTAAGTTTTTTGCGAGATTTTTAATTTGTGGATCATGGAGCTTTGTATTTTTTCTTTAGTGTTTTTTTTAAAGCTTTAGTAAGTAAAGTAATGCACCTGGTAATTTTTTTTTGGTTTTTCGTGTAGGTTTGGTTTGTTGCATTTTCTATTGCTTTTTTTAAAAATAAATTCCTTAATTTCATTAAATTCCTTAATTTTACTTTCTTTTTGTTCAATAGAATCAAAGGGTCAGAAAATAGTTCAATATCTTTTATAATATATATGTCTTTTATAATATATCATTTTTTTATAAAATTATGATTAAATTTTTTTTCTGAGAGAAAAGTTTCATTTAGAGAAAGGACGTCGATTCCTTCCTTATTTATAAATTTCAATATTTGAAAAATTTGTTTGAAAATGATCTACAATTAAAATGAGCTTATTCACGTTGAATTCGAGATATTAGGTTTTCGATTGCTTTGTATATTTGATCTAGACTCGACCTGTCTAAAGTTTTAAGAGTTATTAGTGTTGAAAGATTCACTATTATTCTTGTAATGATTGTTTTATAGTTAATATCACTTGTATTTGTATTTTGGTTATTCGCTTTATAGAATTTCTGCTTTTTTATTGTTTGGTTGGAAAAAGAAGCTTTTTACAGTAAAATCCGACTATAGTAAACTCGGTTATAAGCAATTTTCGGTTATAATAAAGCAAATTAAAAAGTACAAAAACTTTTTGTATTCATTCCATATATTTTTATTTGTTTATTATAAATTTCTTTATAGTAAATTTTCGCATATAATCAACTGTTTAGAAAAAATAAAAGAGGATTTGCAAGGGAAACATTGTTTTTTATAATAAATCTTGGACAATAAAAGATTTTTTTGAAAAAAAAAATCAACTTTTAAGAGAACAGGAGTGGAAATTAATTGAAGATTAATAACAGAATATTTAAAACAATAGAAAAGTTTTTAAGTTCGTTAACAAAATAATTTTGTGTAATTTTTTTTCGGGTAAATGGGAATTTACTATAACCGGATTTTACTGTACTTACAAAAATTTTTAATGCTTTTGGTTGTGATTTGTTTAAAAATACGTCTGTGAATAGTTTGGCTAGTTGGCTTTTGAGAAATCGCTCTGTTTGTTTGGAAGAATCAAGTTTGATGTGACTATATTGTTATAAAAGATATAGTCACATCAAACTTGATTAAAAAATTATAAAAGATAGAGACTTTGGTCAAGTTCGTATTACGTAAAATCGTTCGCTGATCACTTTGAGAAAGAATGGAATGAAGGTCCTTTTTCTTATTTGCAAATATAC
>NTPY01000531.1:832489-857267 GCA_002922825.1 Brachionus calyciflorus
GTGATTTGTTTTTAAATACGTCTGTGAATAGTTTGGCTAGTTGGCTTTTGAGGAATCGCTCTGTTTGGAAGAATCAAGTTTGATGTGACTATATTGTTATAAAAGATATAGTCACATCAAACTCGATTAAAAAATTATAAAACATAGAAACTTAGGTCAAGTTCGTATTACGTAAAATCGTTCGCTGATCACTTTGAGAAAGAATGGATTGAAGGTCCTTTTTCTAATTTGCAAATATACCAAACTCCACCTGGATATTCCAGCTCATGTGAATTAGTTGATAAAAATTTTAAGAAAATTAGAGATAACTTTTTTCTTGTAACAGTTAACCGAGTAAAATTTCATTTGAATTTAGATGATCTCTTATGTGAATGTGTAGATTATTTTGATAAAAAAGTTTGTAGTCATTTAGTTTATATGGCCCACAAAATAGGTTTTAATATTGGTGATTACAAGCCTGATGGACAATTCGTGACATAAAAAAAAAGAGGTCTTATTTATATTAAAATTTGTATAATTTCCTAAAATTGTGTATAAAAAATATTTATACTTTTCATGTATAGAAAAAATAGTGTATGAATAAAATTAGCTGATGTATGAATAAAATTTTTATTGTGTATATTTAAATAACATTTTTTGATAGTCAGTATGATTTTTTGTTATTTGATAAACGATTCGGATGGAATTTTGGCTTTCTCTACAGTAAGTCGATTATCAAGACTTTCGAGTGCATCTCATTGGCATTTTGATGCAACATTTAAGGGCTCAGCGAATCTTCTCTACCAATAATTAATAATTAATGCGTACTATTTAACTGTATGCTTCCATTTGTTTATATTTTAATGAAAAATAAATCATATGAGCTGTATAAAAGACTATCAAGAGTTTAGAATGTGGATCAATAAATTGACTGGTCTTTGAAAAGAGATGAATGATTGTAATTTTTTTATAAACGACAAAGATCTCTGACAAAGAGTTAAATGGATTTAAGCTCTTTTTTTTTAACAAATTTTACTGGAATTTACGTCAAAAAAAGTAAAAAGTTTTGTTGTATCAATTTCAATGCCAAAAAACGAATTTATCATAAATTGGTCAAAAACGGCATTTTTTGGTCATTTTAATCCGGTAAATTTGCAATTTTTTTTTGAAACTTTGGTAATTTTAGTGTTTTACACTTTGGTGGTTTTATGTAAATTTACTGGAATTTACGTAAAATCTGGTAAAATCAGGAGTAAGGAACAGTACTGTAGTCAAAGTAACGGCGAAATTACTGAACTCTTGTCGTACCTTACCTCCCGCACGATTTAAACTTTCACTCAAGTGATGCGTTGATTTTTTATTTATTTAAACGGAATTGTACAATTATAGAGTTTAAAAACTTGCAACCTTGTAACAATTTTCTAATAATTAAAAATCTTAAGCGGATGGAATTAAAGCTCAGCTTTAATAATGGGCTTCTACTGCTTTTATTAAAGAAACTATTAATTTCAATTAAAAATAATTTTGATTCAAATAAAAAAAATTCGTTTGAATTTACGATTTACGAAACGATCGATTCGAGGTACGGTGGGTACTTTACGATATATACGGTAAGGTTCGCCAGGGATACCCTATAGTAATGTTCGCCTCGCCAAAGTAGAGAGTTCGGTAAAAATGCAGTAATAAACAAAAAGAAGATTTTATTTACATCAAGATTTGAGAAGTCAACTTGAATAGAAAAAATTTAGAGTAAATTAGAGAAACTGTTGGAAGAGGTAATAATTTAAATGAAAAATGTAAAACTATAAGGAAGGAGATTCGAATGATGGAGTTAGAAATCTTACCGTATTTACCCGATATTAAGAATATATCGGCACATCAAACAATTTCTTCTAATCGAGTGATTTTTTTTTCAAATAATAACTCACATAAAATTTAAATATTCCTCTATTTGAGAAAATTTTAAAAAAATTATATAAAAAAATTTTGTTTTTTAACAAATTTTATTGGTACAAAAAAAAGAAATTTAAAAAAAAGAGGGGTGTGTGTTTGTTTGGACTGGCATAATTATGAATATAATTTGAGTTAAAAAAAAAGAAAAATTTTTTTTGTGTCACTTTTAAAACTAAAAATTAACAAAAATCACCAAAAATAAGTAAAAATGGACCTTTTTTTGGCCCATTCGGTTTTACGTAAATTGACGTAAAATTACGTAATTTTACGTAAACATCGGTAATTTTAGGTAAATTTACGTTAATTTACAAAAGGAAAATTACGTAAAATTACGTTAATTAACGTCAAATTACGTAATTTTACGTAAATTTGCGTAAAACCGAATGGGCCAAAAAAAGGTCCATTTTTACTTATTTTTGGTGATTTTTGTTAATTTTTAGTTTTAAAAGTGAGAAAATTGAATAAACAAAAAAAAGTAAAAAAAAGTAAAAAAACGTAAAAATTACACTTATGTACCCGTAAATTTTCGTAATAAATGGTAAAATTTCGTAAATTTTTGTAAATTTTCGTAAAATATCAGAAATAGATAAGTTTTTGAGCTTTTTATAGAAAAAAGGAAAAATTTACATATAAATTTCTTAACACAACAAACAAATTTTAGTCTTCCCGCGTTTATCAGACCACTTTGAGATTTGTAGGATTATCGAAGATCCCGAGCATGTAATAATCCAGAATTCAGATTTTTTATCAATTTTCATTAATTATTTACGACCAAGTGATATTTTATCCAAGAAAGTTAAGCTTTTCATTTTTAAAAAATAAAAATAAATTAATCATCTTAATGCCTGAACTTAAGTTTCATACAAGATTTAATTGTGAACTCCTACAGAAAGAATAAATTTCATAGGAACTGTAACACTTCATTGGTAAGGTATTCGTAAAGATTAACGCAGGAAGACTATAATTTGATTGTTGTGATAATAAATTTATATCCAAATTCTTCCTTACAACGAAATTTCGTTAAAATCGAGCAAAAAAGTAAGAAAAAATTCAATCTCTTAGTATAGTTTTTAATTATCCAGGATTTTGAAAAAATTCTAAATTCTGGATTATTACATGCTCGGGATCTTCGATAATCCTACAAATCTCAAAGTGGTCTGATAAACGCGGGAAGACTATAATTTGTTTGTTGTGTTAAGAAATTTATATGTAAATTTTTCCTTTTTTCTATAAAAAGCTCAAAAACTAATATTATTCTAGTTTAAATTCGACAAATTAAACTAGAATAATATTTCGACATAATTAGTTCGACAGACTTGTCGAAAAACAGGAAAAAAATAAAAAAAGATTAGATTGGACATGAATATTCTGGGAAAATATTAATTGGACGGCATAAAAATTAGACATGTTTTATTTAGACATATATTTTATCGATCTAAAAGTTTAAAAAAAATCACTTTTTTTTAATTAGTAAAATTGAATTATTTGTATTGTCAATTTCATCAAAGATTAAAGAGCTTTATGATATTAAAGTTAAAAAATTAACCACTTTATTTTCAAAATATTTTTTAAACTTAACATTATTCGATTCTAAAATAAAAAATAAGTTTGAATCGAATCGATTTAGCTGTTTTTAAAATTTTTTAATTCTTCGATTTTTAGCTTTAACTTTTAATTCTTTTAATTTTTCATTTATCTATTTCTAATATTTTACGAAAATTTACAAAAATTTACGAAATTTTACCTTTTTTTACGAAAATTTACTGATAAAAAAACGTAATTTTCATTTTGTAAATTGACGTAAATTTACCTAAAATTACCGATTTTTACGTAAAATTTCGTAAAATCCTCGTGTCAAAACGATACTGTATGTTTTATTCACATTTTATATGTTTTTTTCTACCTTATCCTGACCAACGCACTAAAAAAATTATTATTTTTTCAAATTCTTAGAAACGCATTAAATTTTTTTTCAAATGTTAAAAATTGAACAAAAATTTATCAAAAAATTTTATAATATTTATTCAAATTAAATTTTTTGAAAACATATATTTACTAGAGCGCCTTTTTCATTATTAGGTCTGTCACGTTTCTTCTTGTTTACAAACTCTGTAATTTTTTTAAACTAATTTTAAGCAAGTAAATAAGCATTAATCTTATTATTTAAAAAATATTTACAACAACAAATTTTTAAATAAGAATTTATAGTATGAGGTAATAGAAATCAAGAGTAAATTTCCATAAAATCGCTTTACTAATCAAAATATTTAGCATTTAAATATGTTGCGCTAAAAATTTAATTTTCTTTTTTTTATATTAAAGAAATAAGTTGCGTTTTTCAGGTAGTTCCTTTAGTTTTTTATTTTGATGCTCCATTGAGATTTTTTGTTGCGTTTATAAGATCTAAAATTGCGCTAGTTAGCGACACCTATTTTTTATTGTTTTTTTTTTCTTTTTGGCTGGTTTTTTATTATAAATTGACTTGGGCAACTAATAAAAAAAGAAACAATTATTTACTTTAGAAAAGAAACGGTAAAGTTGAATTTACTTAATTTAATTCCGAATGGTAACTTGGGATTAAAATTCAGTTTTTTTTTGGTAATTTTGAAAAGTAAACAAAGTAAATCAATATTTACTATCTACTTGGTAAAGTAACTGAAATTAAAGTAAAGTTCCCACCTCTAATTATAAATTATTTTACTGATAAGAATTATTAGACAAATTTATCTGAATTAGAATTAGAAAAAAACTTAAAAAATAGTAATCTAGCACAACTTTTGACGCAAAATTCGAATTTGACATCCAATTTTTCTTTTACTATTTTCAATTTATTTCTATTTTAGTGAAAAAAAAAACTTACTCTGAGAAATTAAGTATGTTTTTTTTCACTAAAAAAAGTTCTGAGGGAAAAGGGTAAGAAAACTTTTTTTTGGAATTCTAACTAGGGTTGTTAATTTGAAAGAAAATTGTATTTTTTAGGCCGACGGAATACTTAGAACATATAAGAATAGTCTACGAATTTTAATCCCACAGTAGTTTATAACATAAGAATTTCGAATTGTATTCTAATTCTAATAGATTGACGAAGAAAAGTTTAAACTTTTCTTCGATTTCAGAAATTTTAATTAATTTCCTTAGCAGTTTAAATAACATTTCTAATTCTTTGAAATTGAATTATTCAATTTAGAGTAATTCTAGTTTAATTAAAGACTAAAAAGCTAAAAAATAGTGTATTTATTTTGATTAAATTCTGGTAAAACAATACATCATTATATTAAATACCATTGTATCTAATTCCAAAAATTAACATATTCTTAAAACAAATTCGAAAATTTTTATAAAATAAAAAATAAATGCAAAAATTAAATGTAACAGATAAATAATAGAGAAAATTGGTCCACGAATATAAACAAAAATTGGCATATTTAATCATAAATGGCAAATTATAAACAAATAAAAAGCCGTGTCCTATTACTGTAAGTATCCCAGTAGTCAATATCATTAGTGATATATTAATCTCTGCTTTTAGAACTTTAATCTTAGCTACTGATTTCGTCCGTCTCAATGTGACATTATCACTTTTATTATCACATTTATCGATCATCACTTTCTTGTGTTTCATAGTTTGTTTAATATTTATAAAAGTTAAAACATTTAAAATCAAAATAATTATGACACATAGACCATTTTTTATAAAACTATGCAGAAAATCGATTTTTAAAGCCATTTCAGAATGACCAAATGAATTAAAAATTAAAGAATATTCCGCTTTTTCTGTACTGTTTGAATTGAATCTCACTGATAAACTTCTTTCAAAGAATTTATACGAATAAAATAAAAGGCTATAAATAAGAACAATCAGTAAGCATAATTTGTAAGGTAATTTTTTAAGAATCTTAAGTTTCTTTGAATTTTGTTGATATCGGTCAAAAGTGGCTCCAATTTCGCAAAAAATCGACATCAATTGTCCAACATATCCCAAGTAAATAACAAAAATCCAATGGAATATCAAAAATGTTGCTGTTCGATTAATGCTACAATTTACACAATCGTATATAATGTATAGTAGATTGCGAAAGTTATAGTAGGCATCAAAAATAGACTTGAATAAAAGATATTTAAACATATCACCTTTGACATTTTTAGTAACTTTTAACTTGGAAAAAACTAAAATATTTAGAATATTTAAAATTAATCCCAATGAGTTTATTAGCTTTTCGACGTAAATATGGTAGATTTTGTATATAGAATGACAAATATCTGAGTCATTCGTTAAATTAGAGCTGTTCCATGACATTTTATGTTCAAAAATAAATACAAATTCTTTATTTTTTTTATTTTATTTTGATTTGTTAACCAAGGCTCGTTTAAGAATTCTCTTAATTTTTGATTTATTACATTATTAATTTCCAAATGCGTCTTAATTAAGAAACAGTTGAAATGTTGGATGTTTTTCTAATAAATAATTCATAAAGTTAAATCCTTAAACATAATTATTAATTGAATTTGTTTTCTTTATTTTTTGATACGAAATAAAATTACTTGTGTCTCTGCTTAAAAATATTTCCAATATTAAAATCAAATGACAAAATTAATTAGATTAGCTCGAAGGATAAAGGAGGATTTCTAAGAAAAAATAAAAAGAATGATAAGTTTACATAGAGAGAAAAAAGATGAAATTAAGAAAAAGTTTTATCTCTTTTTTTAAAGGTAATAATGATACTAGAATTAATTTTTTTTTCAGTTTAAAGCGAAAAGAAAAGCAGAATTTTAAGAAATTAAATTCCAGATTGGTTTATATTGTAAACATAAATTATCTCATGCAACAGTATTAATTTAAATGTCTAACATTTTAAGATACTTCTAAGGATTAATTTGTTTTGAAGTAGTTTTCAGTAAATTTTGCAAAAACCTATCTTCATTTCTTAATTATCAGGTACTTGAATTCAAAAGTTTCCTAGGAATGTTTAATTTTTTTTTTTAAGGATTCTAGATTAAATCCAATTTTTGAAACTATAATAAATTCAAATAAATAAAAGATAAGATAAAAGCTTTTATTTTTATTGCTAATAATTTATAATTTTTGAAAAGTTAAATTTATCAAACTAATTAATCATTTTAGTCTAGGTTTTTTTCTTCCTCGAAGCAGCTGAAATAATTTTAAATATAAAAAGTATTTTTGTTTCATTTAATACATAACTTATGATAAAAATTTCTAAGTTCTAAAAAAACGATATCTATCGTCAAGTGGAATTTTGAGTTGCAGCCCAGCTCAATACAATTGAGTGGAGCCTTATTTTTACAATTATTGGGTAAAAAATATGGTTATTCGTTCGCTAAACAAAATTTTTAAAATCAAAACATGTAGCAATTGTTTTGATTGAATTGCGTAAGGATGAGCTATATTGGGAAATAATTTTCAAAACTTTTAGTTAAATCCTTTATTCTAATAGGAAAAGTATTTTTTTCAAAGTTTCTAATAGGAAATGTTTTTTTTAATTCAGAGAGAAACTTTGTAACTGTAGGGTCGAAAATTTGTTTTTTAAATAATTCACAGATATGATAGCTTTTACTTTTTCAACAAATGAGTTTTTAATAAAAAAAAGTTTAAGTAATAAAAAATGAGATTAAGCATAATTGTCACCAAGCGCCTAAGACTTGAATGATGAAAATGCGTAAAAAATTTGCAAAGTAAAATTTTTGCTAATTTTTCATATTAAAAAATATTATTTGAAAGCTTTTAATAAAGACGATTCACTCTTTAAAAATTCAGCATGAAAGTAATTGTGTATTTGAATTTTTTGAGCAAAAATGAAAATTGAAAAATTAGCAAAAATTTTACTTTGCCTAAAAAATTAACTTTTTAACTTTTTGTAAGTTGGAAAAAACAAGTTACCTAAAGAATTAAATGATAATAAGATTGAGCATAATTACAGCACTTCTATCGAATTTGCGACGGAGCCGGACACGAACGTTTGGCGAACGTATCGTATGCCGGACGGACTCGGCACTCCTACCGTACCGTACCGTACCGTACCGTACTAACGTACTTGATTATCGGATTAATTTTTTTTTTACAATTTCAAAAAAAATTAGAATTTTTTGTAATTTTGCTAAATTAAATTCAGTCTTGTAAAACAATAAATTATTGTAGAAAAAAATAGAAATTAGTGTCGCATATCTCTCATTTCAAAGCCCATTATACTCTCATTATGAAGAAAAATAAATAAAAAATTGTCCAACTCATTTCAAAAACTTCAGATTGTCTAAAGATACATTTATGTCTAATTTTTTTGAACCCTTTGCCGGTAAGCACATTTCCCAAAAGAATTATTTTTTCCACCAAGCTAAGTCAGATTGATTTTTTAAAGGAAAATTTAAAATAAATGTTAAAATTTTAATAATCTTTAGAAAAACAGTTGAAAAGGACGGGTCTAAATTGTTCGCCATGAATTATTTTATTAAGTTTTATCAAAGCATAAGAATTTTAAAAAGTTCTGTTTTATGCTTTGATTAAAAAAAATTGGGCCCCAAGCAATACAACTTACCTTATGTTTTTTTTGAATAATTAATACTTAATATTAATTGATGTAGTTGCATCTTTTTACCACATAATTTTGTAAAAAAATTTCTTGCAAAAATATGAAAAAGGACCAGTTTAAAATCCTAAAACTTACAACTTCCAAGATTGTGCATATAAATATAAGGAAATAAATTCTTATTTATACAATAATAGTTTATTTTTAAATAAAATTGTAAATAATCAAGCTTTTTTTTTAAATAAAGAAAAATTGGTTTTGAATAATTCAAAAGAAAAGAAAAACATTATTTTAGAGAAATATTAAAGTAAGGAAACCAAAAGAATTTATTGAATGATTATACCGTTTTATGAAAAAAATACCAGAAATGTTAATGCTGAAAATAATCTTAAAAAAAAAACGAAAAAAAAAGCTCTTACACATACGCAAAAATTTAGCAAAAAAATAAAATAAAAAACTTTTTGAGAAACTTAATAATATAGGAACAAAAAAACGCTTAAATAAGATAAATAATTTGAAAAAGAAAAAAAAACTTTTAGATAGAATTGACTAAAATTTTAATTAGTAGTCTAGGATTGAAGGATTCAGTTTTATAACCTCTAACTCTAACAACAACAAAAATGATATTATAAATTTACATGCTTTCAAAGTCTATTTTAAAATTTGAGATACAAAAACTTAAATCCTTATATTTCTTTCTCTCAAAATTACTATAAAAATGAAAGTTTGAAATTGTATATTTTTTTTTTGAAACTGGGACACGAAAAGAAATGAAAATTTCTATTTTTATTTATGAGGATTGGTTTCTTTTTACACTGCGTTTTAAACGTGCTCTTCTATTTTGAAACCATACAGTTATCGTATGAAGATTAACACCTAATCTTGATGATATTCTATCAATATCAGATCCACTGGGATATTGTTCAATCTTAAATTCTTGTTCTAAAATTTCCAACTTAAAAAAAAATTTACTTTTTTAAAATTCCAAGCAAAATAATAAATAAAAAAGTACTTGATAATCCTTGAACCGATGTCTATTTGAATGCTTATAGCTTTTTCTAGGAGTTGTTTCTGTTTGTAAATTGTTACTTCGGGATGATCGTTTTATTTTTATCTCAGGTGAAGAATCACACAGTCTTTTTGTTGGTGTACGTTTTCTGGGCGATTTTTTCTTCATAATATTGACTTCATTAGTGTCGCTAAGATTTAAAATATTTTCAGAACAAGTTGTATTCTCTTTATCATTTAAATTTGTCTCTTTATTCGAAATTAGGGTTCGGTCACATTGATCTGACCAATCCAATGAACTCGAATCCATATACTCTGACAAAGCACTCTGAAAAGAATTTAAATAATCACTTATAAAATTTCCTTTAACAGGTGTCTCGGCAATCAAACTATCATCTAAATAATTTTGTTGAGTGCTACTCCTGCTTCCACCGACAAAATTTTCTCCCACTGAATTTTTTTCGGAATTATTTAAACAAGAAAAATTGGAGTCTTCACCAACTAACTCTGGTTTTGTTGGAAGGAAACTCAATGGAAGTCTAAGACGCTCTGATGTAGAATCAGTTTTTTCATATTCTCTTCCTTTATGAACCAGAAAATAAAAAAAAATTTTGTGATTTATTTTCTAAAATTTTACCATTATTATATTCAGCTAGGAAATTATCAAAAAAACCATCGCCAAAACCAAAAGCTTGATCATAATTATCTTCTTTTAAAAGTGCATTAAAAGAATAAGTATTTATACTTGAATTGCTGGTAGCATAATAATCAGAATGCAGATTTTGATGATCAAAATTCGAAGATGATGAATATGAAAGCATTCTGGCAAAATTCAAATTTCCCTTAAATATATTTTATTTTTTACTGATTAAAAATACAAATAATTATCGAGATTATTGAGAAGTAGGATCGTATGTGTTAAAAACAGAGAGGTTTTTCTTATTTATTTTCGCGCTTATAAATGTTTGTATGTGTATTACAGTATTTGAAAAAATTAGTATTCAAAAAGCATGAGATTAAAAAAAATGAGTCATTAGCGCCAAAATTTTTCAATATCAGTTTTTGTTTTAACACTGTAAAGTTAAGACAATTTTATGAAATTATTTGAAATTTTTTCAGTTTTTAAAAATAAAATTAAGCTTTTTTTATTAAAAATAATTTTTGATTGGTTGATTTTTTTTCAATTTTAAAAATAATACAGTATCCGCTTGATTTGTACTCTAACAGTTAAGACCAAATCTACTTTTACTCTATTAGAGTTATCTACATCCCTGCCATGTTATAAAATTAAAAAATTAGAAGAAACCTTAATTTTAGGTAATATTCCAATAGTAAAGCCCGAATCAACTTTTATTCTAATCAAAATTCGGCCTTAACGGAAATTAAATTAGAGTTAATCTAAAAAATTTGTTTAATTAATTTTGAATTAGATTATATCCCAATTTTAAATTTTAAAGATCTTTGTCTACTCAATTTAGTAAAAAAAAAAATTAGTATAAGAAGAAATTTTGTAAAACAGTTAACAAAAACGACTTGAAAAGTTATAAATTTTGCCTTTTTAAAATAAAGCTTTATTTCCTTTCAAACTACTCGTTACTGCATTAGAATGCAAGGAGCACCTAATTTTATTTTAAAAATAATGTGGATCCAAAAAAAAGATTTGTGACTCTAAAAACTATGAAAAAAGATCTTTATGAAGAATTTATTAATTGAAACTTTTTTTTCGTGTCATCAAATGGCTTTTTGGTTTGAGCTTACTCTAGCATCTCATAATTTGATTAATTTTATATATTTAATTAAAATAAGAGAAAAAAATCAAATATTATTGCAATTTTAAAAAAATTTTTTTTTTTTGAAAACTTTTTTTTTTGAAAATTTTTTTTTTTCGAACCCGAATCGAAATATTTTGCAAATACCATGTTTCTAAATAGACTGTGATATTTTCAAGTAAATTTTTTATTTTTTTTTAGCAACCACTAAAGTCTTGTAATTAAATATATGAAATAAAAGTATTATTTTGGAGGTTCTAAGAGTTAAGATTATTTCATTCTTGCTGAAGAAATTGCAATAATTTCAATTAAAAATTAGCTCAAAAAAATTGGATCCGTGAATAAAGCGCACCCCCTAATTTACGATAAACAGCGCACCCGTGTGCGGTTTCGGTATTTTTCGATATTTTCAAGATCTTAAGATAGCTTATGAAAGAGCGTAAAAAAAGCTTCAAAATGATACCCTAAAAGCATACAAAGCTAATTTTAAAAGTAATTTTTTTGATTATTTTATATTTATTAAAACACCGCAACCCCTACGCAACCCCTTTTTTATTCAACGCACCCCCAATTTTTTTCACGTAATCTTACTTCTTTTTATTCGCATTTTGTACACATAAATGCGATAATTAAATAGTCTACAGTTAATAAATCTTATTATTTAAAATTGTAACGTGTGAAAAAATCTAACTACCATCCAAATACATGGATGCAACTGTGCTATCGAAAATCAAAGAAAATGCACAGCTCTGCTAAAGGAAAAAATTTTCCCACGCTAATTCAAACTAAAAATATAAGAAATTTTTTATATAATTTTTTTGGTTCTACGGTTTTTCAACACTTGACTTTGTACAAACCTGTATTGACACTAAATGCTATGTTACTAGTTGAGTAACATTTTATAGGCCTGAGAAACAATAGACTTAAAGCTACCATGTTAAACTCATTTCCAAAAACGCCAAGAGAAGAAGATGATACTAGCGTCTTTTCAAAACCTTCACTATATTGAAAACTTTGAACTAAATTACGAAAATATTCCTCGTATTCCAAAATAATAAATACCATAGCCATTTTTATATTTTTTGAATTAGATTCATTACCAAAAAGTGCTAATGATAACGCATTATATAAACAATTACCATCCCCAGTTGTCCATTTTATTTTAAATTTCAAAAATTGCAATATTTTAATTTGTACAAAATTCAAAAAAAATATTTCTAATTTGCAATATGTGAATATTTTATTATAATTAACAGGTTTTCAAGACTTTATTAACATTGATGTGTGATTTATTTTTTCTGGACCCCACCTTTTTTCTTGTCGGTATATCAAATAAATAAAAAGTGTTGAAAACCTGCTAGGTGTGAATAAAGTGTTGAAAAACCGTGAGCCCAATTTTTTTTACACTTAATTGAAGATTTGGTTTATTGGGGATTTTCCACCAAAAAAATCACACATTACTATTAAAAGATTAGCGTAACTTTTATAAATTTTACGTCAACCTCATTACTTATGCAGTGTGACAGATTAACAATTGAACTGTCAACTCATTAAATATTTATTTAATCCAAAATTATGTTCTTTTTAATTGCAAATAATTTGAAATTGAACTTGAATTCAAATAATTGATAAGTTTTTACTTATCAATTTAAATTTAATTGTATAATAAAATTAATTAATAAGTTAATTGATTAAATTACAAACCTTTAATTACTAATTTTTATAAAAAAAAATTCTTATAAAATGCTTCTTGTTGCTTCTTACTAAAAAATAAGATTTTTAATTTAAAAAACTATGACAGACCCAATTTTTATACCGAGCAACCATGGAACCAATGGATACTCTATAAGCAGCATTGTTTTTACAAATGGTGTACTAGAGATAATGGTAATGTTTATTGGAAATGTGTTTTCTCAAGAAGAGGATGTAGAAAGTGGGAATGCAAAGCAAGTATAACAACGATTGCACTAAATCTTGAGATTAAGGAAGAAAATTTAAACCATGCAAACCATCCAATTTTTCATCATTAGATACACGGCTACTTCAATGCTTAGACTCGGTGACTAAACGATCAAGAAATGAATATGGGTCAATAAATAGTATTTTTAGGGATGAAATAAATCGAATAATTGAAGAAGATTACGACATAGAGGAGATAGCATTTAAGATGCCAAAGTTTGACAATGTAAAAGATAAACTTTACAAAGCTCGAAATAAAGATATTCCATCTATCCCAAAAACTACCCAACACATTGATTTAACTTCAGAACGATACACAACAACTAAATACAAAACAAGGTTCTTATTGTTTGATACTAATGACAACGAAAGAATCATAGCTTATGCTTCTGAGAATCAATTGGAAATTTTATCAAAATCAGTAAGATGGCATATAGATGGAACATTTAAATATTGTCCCAATATTTATTATCAAATCTTTACAATTCATGCCTGGTACAATGAGCATATGTATTTCTGTGTTACAATTTTTTTAATCGGTAAATCAACTATGTTATATTTAAAAGCTTTCAGAGAATTGCAAAGAGTTTGTTCAGAAAAGAATATTGAACTAAATCCTACGTTTATTATGTCAGATTTTGAATTAGCGATTATTAATTCTTGTCAAACTGCTTTTCCAAATGCACAAATAACTGGCTGTTATTTTCACTTTATACAATTTATTTGGAAAAATATACAATCAAAGCATTTGGTAAATGAATACAAAAAAATTGAAGTCAAACAATGGTTTGATCAACTTAAGGCCCTTGCATTTTTACCTCCAATCTGTTGTTTTTATTAATTATTTTTACTCAACTTGGATTAATGGTCAATTCAATGTAAATTTATGGAATCAATTTTACAATAATGGTCCTAGAACAAATAATCATGTCGAAGGATTTCATCGTAAAATTGATATCGAACTTACCCAGAGTCATCCGAATTTATATGTGTTGGTTGAATACCTAAAAAATTTAGAAGCCGAAAGTACTCTAAACTACAAAAGAAGATTATTAAAAAATGATTTTAGTATTAAAAGAAGACCAGAAGATGTCTATCGAGACATTAAAATTTTCAAGTATAAATGTCGACTTCAAAATGAAATAAGCAATCTAAAAAATTGCAATAGAAATTATTTCAACTTTCAAATGCCTCAACTTTTAGGTAACTATCTTTCTAAGTTTGCCTATCTATACCAATATAGAAATGATGACAAAGATAACTCTATGGAGAATTACGTTCCTGAAATTGTATCAAAAGTTTCAAATTATAAAAATATTGTTGAAGATACTTTTCAAAATTTTGTCGGAATTAATCAATTTGGTATCAATCTTTCTTCAAATGACATTCATCGACTTAAACCTAGAACTTGGTTGAATGATAACATAATAAACTATTATTTACATCTACTGATATGGTATAATAAGAATAATGCATTTAATTTCAGATCTTATTTTTACACAACTTTGTCTAAAAGAGGATGTCTAAGTGTTACGAATTGGTTCAAAGGCATAAATATTTTCCTTTTTGATTTTATTTTTATACCAATCAATCTCGGGAACCATTGGATTTTGGCAACAATCGAAAACTTCAAATGCAAAGTAACAGTATATGACAGTTTTAATAATCATCAATCCCAAGTATTAACAAACTTAAGATTATATATGGAAATGAAATACAAAGAACATTATAAAGTACCGCTTACTTCACATTGGTCTTTTGTACAAGAAGTAAATATACCTTTGCAAAAAAATAACTATGACTGTGGGGTATTTTTATGTAAATTTGCTTACATTAAATCTTTTTCTTCTGAGTCTTTCAATTTTCTTTCTAGAGAAATGGATTATTATCGAAAAAATATATTGCTCTCGATTGTATTAAACAAAATTATCTAGGCAAACATCTATTTGCAATTTTTTATTTGAATAATCATAATTTGATTTTTTTTTTTTCTTAAATCTTATTGGTTTAAAATAGCCAATCGTTTTTTGTTTTATAAATTAAAATAAAAAAATAAAAAAAAAAATAACACTTTTGTATTTTTCACACATAGAAATTCGCACTTATCATATAAGATTTTTCAAAGTCTGGTGGAAAATCCTGAAGAGCCCGAAGATTTGAAAACAATCAATTAAAGTTAATAAAAAGTAAAATATTAGCAAACGTTCGCTGTTCTTAAATAAATAATTTATCTTTGAAGATAAAAAGAAATAAACTAATATTCTACTTTTTTTGTTATCTGGTGGTTATATTTGTTTAGCAAAAAGATTTTGTTAGCATTAATCTATTAATTTAAGAGACAAAGATTCTCATCACTTTAAAGACCGAATATTTTGTGAATATTCTTTTCTGATACTTTTTCCATTAATAACTCTGTTTAAAGATCTTTATATGTTTTGATTAAAAAGACAAGTAAAATTTTTGACCAATTTTTTTCAATAAAGATTGATGCTGATTAATTTGTAACGTGACGTCATATTGCGAATACAGTGATTGTAATATAAATCTAACGTCAACCGTAACCGTAACAGTAACCGTAACCGTAGTTCAAACATCTTAAAATTGAAAATTAAGTCTAATCAACATGGTTTACTGTTACGGTCCTAAGTTACGGTTGACGTTACATTTATATTACAACCACTCACGGTCGAAAATCAACAAAATCTATTGTGATCAATCAAATCGCGTAGTATCGCTACTGAAAAAGATGTATTAGTCTATAGTATTTATTTTTACTGCACCTCATAGGCGACTAAGAGAACAAAAAAAAAGTTAAAAGTAAAATAAAAAAAAGCATACTTTAAATTATTAAAGTTGCTGATTTATTCAGCACATGCTATTTATCCATTTGAAATTTTTTGTCATTTTACTTTTTCTTTTTTTCTTATCAACAAAAATCGCTTTGCGAACCACAAAAAAGTAATTTTTCCAACATAAAAATGTTCTATAGTAAAGCAAAATTAGCTTATTTAAATTTATTCACTTAAAAACCTTTTAACACATCCAAAAACCAAAAAAATACCGCTACCAAAAAAAAAATTCTTATAAAGGCTTACCTATCAATTCTATTAAAAGTTTAGTTTTTTAATAAAAAAATTAAATTTTTTTTATGTTTGATAAGAAAGACAAAAATTTAGTTTTTTTTCGAAACTAAAAAAAAATAATTTTCTGATTTGTTAAAAAGCTTTTGGAAAATTATAATAAGGAGATGTCTTTCATAGTTTTAATGAGTCTGTTCAAACGTTTTTAGAATGTACCGAAACAATTATTCGATTTAGTTAACCAAATAATGGTTATTAACCATTAAGCGTTAACCATTGATTAACCGTTAACCATATTTCCATACGTGATTAATTGATTAAAACCACAGTTAAAGATTATTTGTTTTACCATATTAATATTGAGGAAATATGGAGGAAATCCTAAAATACGCATTTTAGCTCATTTTTACTGTTTTTTAATACAAATATGCGTAAAATATTAAAAATTTAAAGTGTTGAAAAGTATTCTATTTTTTTGCAGCTTATAAAAATTAATTAAAAAATCAAAAAGGTGTTAGATTGACAAAGATAAGATCGCCATTTTATTTCATGTTCTGGGTCCATGATTGCGACAATTTCTTGCGAGAAAAGGTTATATTGAGTTTTTTTTAATTCATTTTTTTCTTTTTATTTTATAAACGGGATATTCTAGTTAGTAAATAAAGTTACAGTTAATAAATTAGTTCAGTAATTCTTAACTTTACTTACTAAAGTTCTTTATTAAGTTAGTATCAGATTTTTTTAATTGAAAAAAATAGGCCAAGGAATAAAACTTTTGCTCTAAATAAATTATATCACTTAGACTTAACACTCAAGGCTTGCAAAAAGTATCTAAATTTTAATATGTTTTATTTATTTTATTTGGTAGAATTTTTTTCATTCATTTTACCCATTTTTCTCTGAATTTTTAATAAAGAATTTTGTCTAAAGAAATTAGAGACAAATCGAAGAAAAAAAGTAATTTTTTGATATGGATTTTTTTTAGAATCTTTTAGTACTTGGTACAAATTTTATTCGTCAATATTTTCAGCAGTCCCATCAGTCCTTCGAGTTAAAAATATTTACGATCCTTAAGTTTTAATTAGTTCTGAACTTTTTAACGAAAACCAAATTAAGGATTGATTTTTGTTAAAACTTATAGTGTCCTAAGTTATAAGCCGTATTTGTTCTATTAATTTCCAGTCTAAAAAATTCCATTTGACTGAACCTTTTTTTTTAAATTAAAACTAATAAGCGCCTTTAGACAACTTTGTTAAAAAGATTTTATTATCTGAGGTAAAAATTCAAAAATACTAAAAAATAATAGCACCATTACTACGGTTTATGATTTGGGACACTCCTTGCATTTTATTCCATTGAAAAGTATTGTAACGCATTTAAATTTTTGGACTATATTGGAATAAAGATACATTCAAATTTGAAAAAAACTTGACGGTCTGATGGTACGGTGGTTCTAAATAATTTTTTCTTAAATTGACATTTTTTTGAATATCTAACTGTGCTAATTTAAAAAAAATGCATGAATTTCAAATCAAAATTTTAAGAATAAATGGGCCAAAATTATTTCTAAAGCGATTTTTAAAACACCAAGTGTCGTTGAATGGCGTCCATTAGAACATTTATATCTTTACCATCCTGAAATCAAAATTTTAAATAGTTTTAAAAACAAGGATAAACTCGAATAAATTAAGGCTTTTATTTTTTTTAAATGAAAAAATTATTTTTTTCCTACTAACAATTTAATTTTTTTAATTATGACAAAAAATATTTAAAGATTTAGACAAAAACAATTATTCAATGACAAAAATTATTTTTTTTAGTTACAAAAAAAAATAAAAATGTTAGGACAAAAATATAATTTTTTGTATGACTATTTTAGGTTATGACAAATAGTGCTACTTTTATAGTAAAAAAGGGTAATTATATTATAAGTTAATTCGGAGTATTTTTCAAATTTCTCTTTAACACTAGAAGCACCAAGCGAGTCATTTTGACTCTTTTAAGAAGCTTCAAGTATTTAAATTTTTTTTTAATTGTTGATTAGGTTTAGGACCTTAATTTAAGCATTAGTTTATTAGGTTTGTATTGGTAGATTTTGTGATTTTTATGTTCAAAAATTCGATTAAAAATAGGCTGTTGCTTCTAGTGTTAAATTAAGACGAAATATGTCAAAATTGCATTCCATTTTATACATCTCTTGAATATTTTATTGACTGAATGTATTTAATATTTGAAATCATTTGGTTAACTTAGGATGTGAATTACCAAATTAAACTGGTCACCATGTAAGCCCGTTTTAATTTAGGAGGTCTGTACAGTAAATTGCAACTTTTTATTTCTGGGTGTAGCAAAATTGTTACACTTTGTAGCAATTTGATAAAAAATGATACAAAACTAGGGTTCTTGATTTTTACCCATTGATTTTATTACTTAAATGAATTCATAGACCTTTCAGCTTAAAAAAATTGAGATGGTACGATTTTGAAAAATTTCGATTATATAACGGTACTACTATCAAGTGATTACGGTAAGACCAAGAATTTTCATAGCATATTCCCTCGATTTTTGTCCTGGTACAAAATCAAAATAAATATTTTGTCAATATTTTGTGGATTTTTAAATTTGTCTCACAAAAAATACGATATTTCGTCAGCGGTTTATTATTTTTGTGATCAAATCAATCGATTAGTTATTAAAAAATTTAATTTGTTATGTATTAATTTTTTTTGTCATTAAAAAAATTATTAGTCGTTAGATAAATTAAATTGTCATTAGAAAAAATAAATTTGTCTTAAATATTTGTCACAAGAAAAAATAATTTTGTCAGTAAAATAAATGGTAGCCATAAATTAAGAACCCCATTACAATTATTCAGTGCCTCTATGATATTTGTATTACTCCTTTAAGAGATAAAAAAAAACTAATTTAGTTAAAAGTGATTTTAACGGTAAATTTTACATAATTTTCTTAAATTTTATTAAAATGCAAATAAAAGCAACACCGAATAACAATTAAAAAAAAAATTTTAACTTATATTAATTTTGATTTTTTTCTCAGAAAAAACCAAAAGTCTTACAGGACAAAATTCGGTTATTCTTAGTAAATGTGACTCCTACAAGAATCTAAACTAAAAAATTTATTTAAAATAAACTTAAATATGATAACCCCGCCAATTTTGCGGGGGAAAAGAGGCTAGTATTATTTTAAATAATATTTTTATCTACTTGATTACTATTTCTAATCAATTTGGCGTTCAAAAATAGCGCATTTGCTTAAATTTTACATCCTTATGCATTAAGGTACATTTTTTTTAATGACTGGGTTTGTATGCAACCAAGAGATCGAGATAAGCGTAGTAATTTTAAGCAGAGTTTAAATTTAATATCTTAACTGTAATTTAAAAAAAAATATTTTCAACAATTTGAAAATCAAAAAGATAATTTGGGAATTATTTCTTTAGGACCAAGTTTTAAATGTGAAACTAAGGTAAAAATTGTTTATCGAAAGATAAACCAAGATGGTAATGAACTTATTTCTTTACGATGTACCAATGGTAACTGTAAAAATATCGAAGTCCAGCTGCTGGATCTTTTTTTCTCTATTTAAAAAACCTATAAGCTTTATCAACGATGCGATCAAACTTTGGGCTTTACAAATGACAATTATAAAAGCAAATGAAATATTTAAATTGAACGGTGTTGATAATTCCGACTATGTGGTCACTAATGTTTATAAGAAATTACGTAATTTGTGCAGCGCCATAGCAAAAAACAAGATTAAACTCGGCGGCCCTGGTAAATATGTAGGGATTGACGAGTCACTTGTAGCAAAGGCTAAGCATAACAAAGGAAAAGTTTTAAAGAAACGTCAAACTTGGATTTTTGGTATGGTTGAAAGAGGGCCAAGTGGGCGAGCGTTTGTGCAGGTTGTAAAGGATCGAAAAGGGCCAACTTTGTTAAAGATTTTGTACGATCACGTAGAGCCTGGAACTAAAATTGTAATTGATACTTGGTCATCGTATAATCGTATTTCAAATCTAAAAAACTTCAAACATTTGATAGTCAACCATAAGTACCATTTCATTGATCCTGATAGCGGGGCGTGCACAAATAAGATAGAAGGCTTGTGGAATCACGCCAAAAGAAAATTCAAAGACATGAATGGATGCTCTAGAGTTCATTTAAAATCTTACTTAGACGAATTTCTTTGGCGTCATAATAACACAATAGATAGGATTGATAGTTATGATAAAATATTACAAGAGATTGCATATTTTTTTCCAGACAATCAAAGTTTTGAATTTGAAAAAATTTATGACGATGAAGAGGATGAAGTAAGCATTTTTAGTATTAGGGCAAATAGTGACAACGAAGAGGAGGATGATGACGAAGACGATGACAGTGATGGCGATGATGGTACATGGCCAACAAGGGCTCAAACTCAACTTGTAGGCGATACAAATACCAGCTATGAAAGGAAGATGGAAGCAAAAATACAAAGTTTGGACCAAGAACTAAACAAGTTAAATTTAAAAACAAATTTGGTAAAATTAAAATCTCTAGAGCTAGAAAGAATTTCTTATGAAGAACCAAAGTGTAGTGCTGAGGCTGATAAAGTAGTGGAAGAGGTGATTTTGGCCGGCCATGATTTGGCTTGTGAATTGTGTAAGTCAAAAGGAATTGAAAAAAAATGTAAAGGAGACCGAGGTCTAAAATTACATATTAGCAAATCACATAAAAGAAAATAAATTTAGCCAATTAACTATTTAATATTGATTTTGATTTTTTTTTTAATAAAGTGTCGATTATTTTCTAGTGTCAATTTTTTGTATAAAATTCACGTGAACTTTAGATCACGAAATTTTTCAGGTGTGAACTATAGTTCACAAAAATTCCAGTTCACATTTTAAGGGAGGGCCTTATACTTTAAATTTTTAATGTGCAATATTTTACGAAAAAATGTGTTATACAGTGAAAATTAGCAAAAATGTGTATTTATTTAAGGATCCTCTTATATGCGTATGATTTTGTATGTTTCTATCGGTCAATTTTACCTTTTTCTGCATGTATATGTGTGAATTTTTACGCATAAATGGAGGAAATCCTCAGTACGCATTAAAAGTTTTTTTATTTTCTTATTTTAATCGCTAAAAAATTGTTTTAGCGATTAAAATAAGAAAATAAAAACTAATTAAAATTAACGAACTGAACGTTTACAATGTCTGAGTTTATTTCAAAAATATTTTAATCTTATCGTTAAAAATCAGAAACGAAATATTCAAATTTCTGAGTAAGCAGACTAAGAACTGACAATACTCAAACTAAAAAATAATAGGAAGCAAACATATCAAAATATTGGGGCAATTTTTTTAAAAAACTTGGTCTAATTCTATTGGATTTTGGAAAAATAACAAAATTTAATTTAATATTATTTTTTCAAAATAAGAGGTCAATGTAAAAAAAAGCAACATAAAAATATAAACGAAATTTAAAAAGGATAGATAATTTATGCACATCTTTAAATAAACAGTAAACTAATTATGATTTTTATATTGAAACATCCAATACATATTTAATTTCTTTTTTATTCGCTTAATTGAATTTATGTTAAAATTCTTTTTTTCCAATAAAAAAGAATCAGAAACCTAATTTTTTTCTATCTATTAATATTGTAAAACTGTATTTTTTTTAGGAAAAAATTACATAAATTTTAAATTTTTAATTCATAAATTAAAAAAAAAATTATGAAATATTAGCAAATATATTAGCAAATGAAATTAGTCGATGCAAAGCTGACCTAAGTTCCAACTAAAAATCAAATTTGCTTATTTAAACTCTCAAAATTCGATGGTTGTTATAGCCACTGATAATCCTGAATCTCATAGTCATTTGTCTAGCGAGTGGCCAAGCGATGCTTTTGGTGGTCGTGCTGTACTTTTAAATAAAAAAAATAATTCTGAATCAAAAAAAGACGAAATGCGTCAAATTGTACTTAAAAGTATTCACACTGGTTTAGACTTAAACGAACCAAGTATACGCAACCAATTTGGACACACAAAAAACAACTGTGATTCTCAAAAAGTCTGTGCAAAATGCGGTGGGAATCACAACTACAAAAATTGTAAATCTGAAACAGCGATATGCTCAAACTGAGCTCATTGGTCTTTTTCAAGAATATGTCATCATGTCATTGATGCTTCAAAAACTCAGCAAGTAAAATTTTATAGAAAAACTAATGGATTTATTAAAGTTAACTGCGCGTTCGAGGGTAACACCTATGCAGGTAAACTCAGGTATAATAAAGTTGACAATATCGATTATCATGTTAAGTCTTTTGTTGAAAAAGTCGTGAAAGAAAAACTTGAATCAATTGTAAACCGAGTAGTGGATGTTTTTACTAATGCTATAGCTAATGTTCTTGAATCGCTAAATGTTGACGGTAATCCTATTCTAAATAACTTCAATGCCGCTCTAAGAGATAATTTGTTAAACAAAAGCAATAAAGAAATTTTTAAATTATCTGAAAACTATCTGAATTTCCCTTGTAAATCGGTTTATCCTCCCAATAACAACGTCTCATGATTAACCCGATCTCAAACAATCACAAATTCAGAATTTCATTATTTAATGCGCAATCAATATTATCAAAAAATGATCAAATTTAGGATTTTTTAGTAAGTAAAAATATTGATATTTTATGTATTAATGAATCTTGGCTAAATGCTAATCAGAAACTTAAAATCCAAAACTATGATATTATACGACTTGATCGTATTAACGAACGTGGTGGAGGAGTTTGTATAATAATTAATAAGAAAATAAATTATAAAATAGTCAATCTAAATCCAAATGAAGAAATTCAACTTGTCAAAATTTTCGACCAGATCTTATGTGCTGGTGATTTTTTTATTGTTAATTATTATAAAAGTTCGAGAATTACAGAATCTGATCCTCTTTTACTAAGTAAAATTGCTGATTTAGGAGATAATGTACTTCTATTGGGTGATCTAAAAACTCACAGTTCAATGTGGTCTAGCCGCTTAACAAACAAAGCAGGTGAACAAATTGTTGATTTTATTTTTGAAAAAGATTTTTGTCTCCTTAATGATGAGAGTCCTACTTACCAACCGATGCATAACCCTGATTATAAGGCCACCTTGGACTTAGCCCTAGTTTCAAGTTCCTTAATGTCGGATTTTATAGCGCTCAGTGTTGATGATTACATTTATAGTGATCACTATCCTATTATTATTAAAAATCTCTTAATTAAGGAAAAAGGTTATGTAGTCAAAACAATCAGGACTTTTAACCAAGAACATTTTCACAAACAAGCTGTGTTAAATTGTGATAAATTAATTGGATTTCAAATATCTTGTGAAGAAGAGATTGACATTTATACTGAAATTGTCACAAAAGCGATTAATCAAGCTCATGAGTATGCAACTAGTTTCAAAGAGATTAGAATCAGAGAAGATTCTTACTTTGTTCTACCGAAACACATAAAAAAGCTTATCAATTTGAAACGACGTGCGAGAGATAAATTTAAAAAAACTCGTATCAGATCTGATAAAAATAAATTCTATCGGTTAACAAAACAAGTCAAAACTGAAATCAAAGATCATAAATTTGAAAAATGGTCTGAATTCTGTAAAAGTCTTAACTTGCATAAAGTATCAAATGGGAAACTATGGAAGAAGCTTAGGCAAATTGATAGTAGTGATTTCCTCGAAGCAAACAAAATACCGAAGATCGTTCATAATTCGGAATCTATTAACGACCCTAAAAAATTATCTGAAATGTTTGCTTGAGAGTCTTTTTACAACGTTTTCTAATCAAGATGATCCAAGTTTCGACGAAGTCTTCAAAACAGAAGTAATAAATCAGTGTGATTCATTTTTTAAATATGATTCTATTGAATTCGAACCTTCTACAGTCGACGAAATCAAGAATATTCTTAAAAGCATCAGAGGGAAAGGTGCCCCAGGTTTAGACAAGATCACTAACAAGACACTTAAGATGCTACCTGTTTTTTATCTGCCAATTATTAACAAAATAATTAACGCATCATTAAAATATTTATATGTTCCATTTTCCTGGAAAAATTCGGTTATTTCTAAGATACCAAAACCAATGAAAGATTCCAAAAATATTCAAAATTATCGTCCGATTAGTCTTTTATGTACAATGTCCAAAGTTTTAGAGAAAATAGTTCTTAGAAGAATCAACAAGTGGTTAACTAAAAACAAGATACTCAACTTGTTTCAATCTGGATTTAGAAGCCAAAGACAGACTCGAGATCAAATTCTTAGAATTTTGCAAAATGGAATAGCAGCGTTTAACATGAACAAAAAGTTGGGGTGCACATTTATTGATATTGAAAAAGCGTTTGATAAAGTATGGCATCTAGGCCTACTTTACAAACTAAATAGCCTCAAAATTCCATGTTACCTGGGTAAATGGTTAGCCAATTACTTAACTAATCGAACCTTTAT
>NTPY01000531.1:859317-883664 GCA_002922825.1 Brachionus calyciflorus
CAGACTGACCTTAATCCAAAAAAATGCTATTTTATACTCAGAACAAGCACGAGATGGAACCCCTCATGTTAGAATTGATGCATATTGTCAACTTTGTCAACCTTTAATATAATCCAAAAGCCGAAAGAAGAAGAAAACTATATCGATGTTTTTTGAAAGAAAACTCGAGAAAACAATCACAAAGATAATTTTAGAAAACAAAGAGGTGAAATAAGAGTTGAATTGTATCAAGACCTAGTTCTAAATCATTTTGGTTCTGCAAAAAGAATGAAATATGATATGCTTCATTATGATTCTAATTATGAAATTAGCGAAGATGTTATTAGACAAATAAAACATGAGCAAAAATATGATTTTGAAAAAAAATTAAATGGACAAGTTTTGCGCAACCGTGACTGGTATGTTCGGCTAAAATCGCTACGCTTTCAGCTTACTCCTTAATTCAAAAACTTTAGACGATCTTAAAAAATACTTTCGCTCAATCGTTATAGTTTCAATTTCACAATCAAAAAATTCTTGCATGAAGAGTGAATTTGAAAAAATGCATTTGGCTATTGAAGAAAGAAATAACTCAGAGCTAGAAAAGACAATTGACAATCAATCAGAAATTACTGAGGATGATATTGAAAAGAATAAACATGTTGAATTTGTTTCAAATACTTTAAAAGATAAGTCCCCTTTTACAAATATTTTTATGGAAATCTTAAAAACTTCAAAAAAAACAATTAGAGAATTAGAAACGACAAGCGAGGCTTCAATCGAAAGTAACGAGTTTTATAATCCAGATATTGCAAATTTCTTACAAGAACGATTTATGCCATATTGCTTCATTTGGTCTGGTTTAACGTACTCAGACTTGCCTTTAACCAGAGAAACAAATGGGGTAATTGAGAAATATAACCAAAATAAAAAAATAGTGTCCCAAAAGATGTTCTACCGCATAAATACGTTTATGAAACTTATAAAAGTGTAATCGGTAATTAAAAAGTTTAAAATTTTTTTTTATAAATAATTAAAATCTTTTTATCAATAAAAAAAAAGGAAAAAGCATAGACTTTATTTCCAAAAAACAAAATAAACCGATAGTCTTGCAAAAAAAAAGGCAAGCCGAAATTCCAATTTTCAAAGTATTTCAAGATCAGAAGAATTATGGAATAAAAAACAAAAAATTAAACCACCAAAAATTGTCAGCTATCAATCAAAAATAGATATTTTAAATTTAAAAAAAAACAAACAATTAAAAGACTTAATTCAAGCAGGTGTGGCTTTTTGCGTAAAAACCGACGATCAGTGAGATGTGGCTATTGGTTATCTTAATAAGTACTAAAACTTGAGATTAGAGTTGAATTCATTTTTTGGCTTAATGAAATCGTTTGAATTAACTGTTGTTGATGACTTCCTCTTGTGTGAAATGTAACTTAGTTTTGTATTCAAATTCTATGTTTGATTTTATACAATTTTTTATTTTGGTTATATTTCTCAATTACCCCATTTGTTTCTCTGGTTAAAGGCAAGTCTGAGTACGTTAAACCAGACCAAATGAAGCAATATGGCATAAATCGTTCTTGTAAGAAATTTGCAATATCTGGATTATAAAACTCGTTACTTTCGATTGAAGCCTCGCTTGTCGTTTCTAATTCTCTAATTGTTTTTTTTGAAGTTTTTAAGATTTCCATAAAAATATTTGTAAAAGGGACTGAAAAAACCCAAGAGTCAAATTGTTTTCCAATAAAGATTCTAAAAATTGTTTTAAAAAAAAAGATTTCTAGTATTTACAAAAAGGATATTTTTCGAAGTTACAAATAAAATTGTCCAATTTTAACCGGTTATATTCTTTTTTAAGTTAATTATTTTATTAAAGTTCAAAGAATAAAATTTTTAAATGCTTTTTAAATATTTTGATTCGCTGACTTTTTTAACTTTACCGTTTTAAGTTAATTCCATAACACCAACAATCCGAATCAAAATGTTTAATTTAAAAATATACATCAAACTTCAATAGTGATTAAAGTTATAACTGAAATATTTCAGCTAAAGAATTTAAAAATACAATATTGAAAATGTTTGAGGTGTAAAAATTTGAAGCGAAATTACTCAAAAAAGAGATATATATTAAATAAGTTCCAACAAATAAAGTGCCCCAAATCAAAACCGTAGATTAATTTCTTTTGAATTTACATCAGATTCAATTAAATACGAATCAGTCCTTTAAATATTCCACCTTATAAAAAAAACTTAGACTATTATAGATAATTATTTTGTTTAAAAAAAAATTTTTATTCAAATTAAAAATTTTTAAATAAATCAACAGTTTTTGATTGAATCATGAAGATTGTTTTCATAATACTGCGACCTTTAGCTTTATTAAAAAATGGTGCATGATCTGGGAAAATCCAACGATAAGATGATACTTCACCAGACCTGAAAATTGATTCTTCGTGAGACACAAGAAGTCTTTTTTCCGAACTGGATCCATCCATTTTAGAATACCATTTTCATAATGAGGAAAATAATAAAAGTCTTTAGAATTAAGTAAATATCGAATAAAATTTTTTTAACCCCAATATTGCCAAAATAATATTAAAGAAAAAAAGATAAGTTTTTTTAAAAATTGTCTAATATTCATAAAAAAATTTACCTCAAAATTTCAAAATATGCTTGCGAAATGTTTTTGATGATGCTTAATTTGAATTTTGTGTCAAAAGCTCAAATTTCAAATCGCTTTAATTTTTAAATTTAGTAAAAATATCAAATTTTTCAAGAAATTGCTTACCAATAATCAAACATTGTTCTTTCATTTTTATGTTAAAATTTTTTTGTTTTAAGAAACTTTACTCGGTCCAAAAGATTGTAAACACTTATAATCAATGTTTATTTCGCCTTTTCAATTTCAAAACCACTATTAACCAATTAAGTGATTTTAAAAATTTTAACAACATGCTAGAGAGCTACAAATTATCGAACTTCCAACATCGAATTCTTGAAAGGTTGTGTGTCTTCATATACAAAATCTTAAATGACCCAATGTCTCCTTTAGATCTTAAAATTCAATTTGAAAAAAAAACTAACGTTTTCCCAAGGTATGATTTAAGAAAAAGTAATAATTTTATTATCCCGTCTAAAGGAAAATTCAATGACTTTGGTGAAAGAACGTTCAGCTACTTCTCCTCAAAATTCGTGAATCATTTGTTGATTGATGACTTAAGTTTAAGTGATGCAACATTCAAAAATCGAATCAAAATCAACTAAATTTAAAATTTGTAGATATGTTTCAAAATTTGATATTAAATTTAAA
This sequence comes from Brachionus calyciflorus, assembly GCA_002922825.1. Taxonomy (NCBI): domain Eukaryota; kingdom Metazoa; phylum Rotifera; class Eurotatoria; order Ploima; family Brachionidae; genus Brachionus; species Brachionus calyciflorus. The sequence goes on from NTPY01000531.1 coordinate 862,613, forward strand.
CATTTTATTTTAAAATGTTGTATTTGTTAATTTTTTTAATCAATAAATGGGTTCGATTTACTCACAGAGTAATTGGCATATGCCTGTAATCGAACTGAATAAAATATTCCAATATATATAGATTTTATACAATAATGGGCCTTTTTCTAAAAAAATATCAGCTAAAAATTAATTAAGCTTAGGATGTAACGGGAACGATGAAGCAAGAGACGTAACGGACAAAAAATTTACTAATTAAACAATGACTTAAATATAGGAATAGACTATAAGACTTAATTTTTCTAAGAAAATTGTGATCATTTATAAATTTTTAAAATAGAAAAGAATTAGACTATTTAATTATTGTTGGCGATCAAAAACTGTGGCAAGTACGATTATTTAATAATCAATAGACAGTACTTACTTTTATTTAAAGAATTAGACTTTTTAAAAAATCTGTAAAACGCAAACTTGCTGCTGATGTACTAATAATTTATCAAAAATTACTATAATGCTTAAATTGTTTTTATATTTGATTTTAGTAATATTCAAATTCCGATTCAAATTTCAAATTCGATTTACAACACTACCTTAACATTTTTTTTGCCTACTACGCTTAGAAATAAGGTTAAATTTTGGGTTAACTCTATATGGAAAACTTCCCATCGATACCATGTTATAACAATTTTTTTAATTTTTTTTAGAAGATATGTCAATTTGAACCTTTTTTCCAATAGCAAAGCCAAACATTGGACTTTTTTCTAATTTTTAATTAAGTTTAATTCCAATTTAAATTAAAAAAATTGGAGAGTTAACTAGGGTTGTTAAAGAAGAAAAATTCTTTATTTTGAAGTTTCAAACTTTATTTTCAAAGTCAATATTTTTATTTCATTAAGAAATATCTGAAAAAGAAGTCCGTTGAGTTCAAATTTTTTCAATTCTTATGAAAAAATTTCATAAAATTTCATTTTAAAAGTTTTTCATTTCAAAATTTTTGTGCTTGAAAAATTATTTTGGGAAAAATTTCAAACAAAATTAAAAAAACTGAAATAATTTCATTTAGTCTATTTTGAATAAATTTTCTTATATTTGAAAAAGAAAATTAATAAGGTTTTTTAGTAGAAAAACTTTTAATTACACTAAGAGTTATTATTAAATTAGTTATCAATGTGAAAAGTTATGTTTTATTAATTGAAATTTAAATTTAGACCTGTAGAAATTACAAAGAAAGATTGAAAGTTTAAAGATTTAATTTAGAAATTCATTTTGAAAATAAAAAGAGGAACCTCAAATTCACCGGGTTTCTTTTCGATAAGTTTTCATCTTAAAAAAAATTGATTTAAATAAAAATTTTTGAACTTTTTTCAAAATTTAATTAAGAAAATGAAAAAATTTCTTAAAATTTTATCTAAATCTATATTTTTTGAAATGAAATGTTGTCGAAAAGAAATCGACTGACTTCAAAAAGTTCGGTTTAATTTTCAAATAGAATTTCATTCTAAAACTTTAAAATTTCAAACTCATTTTAACAACCCTAGAGTTAACTTCAAAAAGATTTAATCTAAAATTTTAACTTTTAGAAAAGTAAAAATTAAAAAAAAATTTGATTTTAAAGATCAAAATTCTTAAAAAAAAACTGCTTAGTGATAATTTTATTTTTTTTTATGACAATTTTCCCAATTTCATCGTGGAAGCCTCTTTCTCTAATTTCCAACTTCATTTTTTAAACTTAATTTAATATTAGAACGGTTAGGAGGGGAGGAGATCCTCCCCTCCTTACCTCCCCTCCCATTTTTAATTTATAGTACATTTATGGGATTGGTTGAAAATGGTTTCAAGAGGTTGTTTAAGGGCATCTTTAGAGATTTTAAACAAACAAATTGTTAAAAATTGTATAAGGCGATTTCTATTGCTTAAGAAAAAAATGGTGATATTCATAAACAAATATTCAATAACATTTTTTGGTTTAAAGCTTAACTATGACTGTTAAATACTTTTTAACAAATTGTTCATAGGATGTTTTGTCAAGATATTTTTAAAAAACATTAGTATACTGTATTAATAAATTTGCATATTTTACCACGATAAATCATTAGAGACAATTCTTATAAATTTTACTAGCCTTCTCTTCTAATTTAGTAATTTTTAATCAATTATAAATATTTTTATTTACAGTGTTGATTAGAGTAGGTAAACCGATTTTTTAAAAACTGATTTGGATGGAAAACAGGTTTATAGAAAACATGATTTTTATTTTAATCTTAATTGAAACCGTTTGTGAAGACCCGTTGGACAACTCTTCTGTTGATTTGACGTAAAAAATTATCAGATGCCTAAAAAAATTAATTGCGAGTAACGAGCTAATAACCATATGTGTATATATAGAAAAAAATGAAATACTGAGTGATTTTGCTGGGACTGTATTAAATGAAACTAAAGAGTTTGATAGGGTAAAAAAATATGCATGCGTTAAAACAATGAAACTTTATTATTTCATAAATTAAAAAAAAAGTTCAAAATAACGGGTCGTTACTCGCATAATAAAAGCCTTGCTTCTCTAGTAATATTGTTGTTTAAGAGGCAACCTTTCATTTTTTTTTTCTAAAAACCTCTCCCAGTTTTTTTAGCATTAGTCATTATTAGAATAGTTCCGTCCAGTTAGAGTTGGTCAATCAGTTTAGTTTCGAACCGGTTTTTTAAACCTGGTTTCAAATTCTGAAGCGGTTTATTCTCCAGGTTATTATGTAAAACTATTACTGCACTTCTATTAAAAACGAACCTTAGCTTACCATAATTTTACCCAACTACCGTTCTGTGACTAAATTTTCTTGATTTTTATCTCATCATAATTAATGACCCAGTTCTTCTTATAGATCTTTTATCTCTGATTTTGAACTTATATCCAAGTACTTTAAAGTGAAAACCTCAAAAGTTACAATAAATATAAAAATACCGCCTAAAAGAAAATTTTAAGAATAATCTGAATACTTCTCCTTGAAAAAAGGCTAACTCAACCAAATAAATAATCAAATAAAACAATTAAGTGTTCTTTTGGACTTGAAGAGTCTTTTTGGATATTTTAGTTTTCAAATCTTTTAAATACCTTGGAAATTAAAATATTCATTTAAAATTTTTTTTGAAAGATTTTGGAGACTTCCTTATTAACTGCAACTTAAGAATTTGCATACAATTGCACATTTTTTTCATTACAGAGATGTTTTTTAATTTTTTTTTCAGGTATAAATATTTTTAAACTGTTTTTTTTTAACGTAAATCACAATGCCAGAAAAAGGTTTATTTCCAATTAAATCATGGGGTAGTTGTTAGAAAAATTTTAAACACTTGGCCGGAACTTTCACCCCATTTGACCCACCACCTGTTAGAAAAGTTAACTTTTCGTAAAGATATTTTATCTCGTAAAAAAATTATATAGAGACTGATGAGGACTACAGATTTCCTTTGATATAAAAAAGTAAGTAAGGAATCGTGCTTTTGAGCTCAGAAAACAAATTTCAAAAAGTTATCATCTTAATGATAATCAGATAATTTAGCGTGAAAGTAAATAACTGACCCTTTAATAGCAATTTAGTTTTCCTTAAAAACATTGAAAATATTAAAAACAAACATATTTTGAAAAAATTACTGTTGTGGTCATTCAAGTGTTTCATTTGTGAACGTTCATTAACATTCACCGCCATTTCGATTTCACCAAAGTTCCTCGAAGTTCACCAAGGTTCACAGTTAAAAAAATAAAAAAAGCACAGGAAAAAAAGTGGTTTTCGAATGTAGGGAATAAAAACTATTTAATTTCAAAAATAGTTAATTCAAGAAACTCATGTTATTATCCTTATTTTTTTGACAGACGTAATCACGCCGTACCCCTACTAAAATTCCAAAAAACGAAACTTTCGATTTTTTCGAGGATTTTCAATTTTTTCTATTTTGAGATATTTTACGAAAAAATATTTATAAGTCTCGGTTAGTTATCTTAATAATCATATTTGTTTTTGTCTTATCATTTTTACGGTTTTTGATAAAAAAAATTGATTTAAAATGTTTGGTGTACGATGAAGTCCTTTGAGAGAATTGTAGATGATGTCCTTTTACACTTTTGTTTTTTTCCGAACTAACAACTCCTCTAAATAAATTTTAGGTCAAACTTATTTATTTAGTAGTTCAATTAAGTCTCTTTATTACCTGGTTGTGATTTAAAAAAAATCATTTTATTAACATGTTATTTTTTTAGATAACATAAAAATCGTTAAACCCATACCTAATATGATCAAGAATTAAAATTTCTAAAAGAAAAAGAATTTGGATTTTATTGTAATATAATTAATAGAATTCTTAGAATTTTTGTCAAGTAGGGTTTATGATTTGGGCACCTTAAATCACTGCATTTTTTTCTATAAAATAGGACTTCATCGTACGTCGAACATTTCAAGTCCTTTTTTTTCTTCAAAAACTGTTAATGCTAGAAAAAAAAACATATTATTTTAAGCATTAGACCTCCTCTACCTTATATGAAAGCTATTTTCTGAAAAAAGTTTAATATTAATTGAAAGCACCGAGGTGTTGTTTTTTCAAAGGTCCTTCTTTTAAATTAGAAAAAGTTTTTTAAATTTATTAACCGCGGTTATTAATTTATCAAAGACTTTTTTTATTAAATAAAAAAAATATTTTTTTGAGCACGGATCGTTAGGTAATTTTTTTTAATGAGCTTCCTATACTTAATTTAATGTTTTTTCAAAAAAATGTTAAAAAAATAAAAATAAAAAAATTTTCGTATCGGTTTCGTAAATAAATAGAAAAAATTTATTTTGAGTACGGTAGGGGTACGGTTTTTTAAATTAAATTATCTTCTATTAATCTTAGGATAGATTTAATTTTGTCTTAATTTTAGGCCATTTTTCTATTGAGATCCGCTACCATCTTTTTAAATTTTAGTTAAAGAATATTATTTATAAAATATTTTTAACAGTTATAAAAGTTAAATTTTTAACCTTTTAAAAAAGAGCATAAGGTAACTGAAATTAGCCTTAATTTTCACTTTAAGATGTTTGAGCTATGGTTAGGGTTACAGTCAAAAGTTACCACTCAACTCAAAATTTTTCTGATATTTCAAATCTTTTTATTTAGCGTGAAAGAAAAGCTTGACAAAGAGGTTATCTAGTAAGGAAAATGACCCACGCCACCCCGGCCTCGTGTTCAGATTTAAAAATTTTTTTTATGATTAAATTATAAAATATTTATCCTTCCTAAAATTTTATAAAATGGTCGTTTAAATTTCGATTGCAGTTAAAGATTTTTAAAAATATATAAATATTCCGAACTTTATTCAAAATCTTTACTACAAATTTAAGCTTATTTAAGTAGGCGCCTTAATTTATTTAAACTTATGGGTCTTAATTATATTAGAATGAATAAGCGCCATATATTTTGAACAATAATTGCAACTAAGCAACAAATATAAAATCTATTTTAATTAAACTTATAAGGCGCCTTTTATTATTTTAAATAAAATTAAAATTAATCGAAGACAGTAGTCAAGTCAGTTGCGTTTAATTTCCAATTAATTAATCAATAAACTCCACCCCTTCTCGTATAGATATCTTTTAACATGGCGAGTCGCTTTTTCCAGTACAACCATTAAAAAAACCAAAAAGTAATTTATATATATTTATATATAAAAAAGTCCAATATTTGGCTTTACTATTGGAAAAAAGGTTCAAATTGACATATCTTCTATAAAAAATTAAAAAAATTGTTATAACATGGTATCGATGGGAAGTTTTCCATATAGAGTTAACCCAAAATTTAACCTTATTTCTAAGAGTAGTAGGCAAAGGTTTACGGTAATACTTTTATTAGAAAAAAAAAAAAGAAATATAACTGAAAGTATTGTTCTCTGTAAATGAAAAATTTCAATTCATGCAAAATCAAAGAAGTTTTGGATGCTCAGTAATAAAATTATCCTGTAAATTTCTACAAATTGTAACAATTAGGCTACACTCAAAAATATGGATCTGCAAAAATCCTGTAAGAATGTAAAATTTGCACGCAGTTGAAAAAGGTTCAATATGAAATCTGTAACATTTTTGTAGGCCTTTATTTTTGTGTAGCCTAATTGTTACAATTTGTAGCAATTTACGGGATAATTATCAGTTACAATTCAAAAGTTTTTTGATTTTTAAATTATGGCAGAAAAAAATAATTATGAAATGAAATTAAATAATACTCATAATTTCTGATCAATCGATTTATTTTTTATCTACTTAATCGAATAAAAATTGGTGAAATATAAAATTTTCCTTTTTATAGGCTTTTCAAATAAAATCGGTTATAAGAACCTTTTTTGATGCAGATTGTAGGTTTATTCTCCTGTTAATAGAAGTTTTTTTTCAAGCTTCAAAATGCAAATAAAATGTTTCAAAATATTAGAATCTTTTTTTTCAAAGTCATAAAATGAAAACACTTCCTTTTTCGAAATAAATGCCAAAAAAATTGACAAAAAAATAAATAAGATTACCTTATTACTTTGGTACACCTTATTTGACGGGGCGTTGAGTTATTGGTCGATAGTGGACCTCAGCCTTAGTTAAAAATAATAATTAAACAAAAATAAAATTTTAATTTTTTTACTTTTATACTCATAGAATTTAAGTATTTTGAGTTTAAATAAGTGCATTTCCACTTAAGCATTCAAGTGTTATGAGTGTGAGTGTGAGTGTAAACACTCAAAATTGTGAGTTTTATGTGTAAGTGTGGAGTATAAGTGTAACACGCAAACTCAAACACAATACTCACGATTTTTTAAGTGTAAATGTAAGTTCTAATGTAACCTTGGACAGGAACTAAGTCACGTTTAAGTCTTTTACCGTAATGTTCTTCGAATTGTTCTGATTTTTCTTATGTTTCGATATTTTTTCGCTTCGTATTTATTGCTACTAATGGTTTATTAATCTTGCTTAGTTTTTTATTTATTTTAACATTTTGGTCTTGCGTGAAAGCTCGTAAAGTTTGATACTAGAAAATTGATGATCGGAATTTGAAAAAAAAAAAATTTTATAGTAAACATTTAAGATTTATCAATATAAATTTTTAAAAAATTTTTAATTTTGTAAATTCTTTAATTTTTATTTATTTTTTGAAGCTCATTGGTGTTGATTGGTTTACATTTTTTTTCTTCCTTTTTGCCGTTAGAAATTTTTGTTTGCTTTCATAAAATTTATCTTCATCTCCATTTACGAAATTTTTTACGATAATGGTAACGGTATGGTAGCGGTATGGTAACGGTACGGTAACGCTCACGCTTCTTTTTTGTAATAACTGCTGTATGTCGATGAGGCAAAACATTTTTAACTGTTCCATATTTTAAAAATCTGTTATAATTTTCAATGGAACCATGGTTCCATTGAAATTGAATCTAACAACTCTAACAAATGCATCAAATAAAACAATAAGGCATGAAATTTTCTTAAAGTTGTTCAAATATAGCACTATTTTGGTAAAAATTGGAATCATCTTCACAAGCATCTGAGGCTAAACTTCTTATAAGATAACTCTCGACATTATTAAAATGGGCATAAAAAGGAGATTAGCATTTGAAAAATTTGATTCAATTTCGTTAAGAATGTCTATTGTCATGTCTCCTTGGGTTGGATCACAGTTTTTTCTTGAGCATTTGTTAATTAAATCTTTGAAATATTATTTTGAAAAATCTGAATCTCTGTTTAATAAAGCACTATTTATGTTATTCAGTGCATGTTTGAATTTTTGGTCTTGATATTTGGACAAAAGAATTATCGATATAAATTTAAAATAGTTTGTGATTTGTTGGTAGAATTAACGAGTAGGGAAAAAATATAACAGATAAATTTATGATAAGCAAAATTTTTGATAATTGGTTTTAACGACCTTGAAAAGCGTTTCATTGTGTGAGCAACACATGAACACAGCCAAGATTTTTCAGTCTCGATTATACCATCTTGAGATAATTTATAAACTCGATTTGCATAATCGTTTACTTTTTCATAGTTAAATGATTTTAAAATTGCGTGAATGCTAGCCCAAGAGTAGTCATTACAAGAGAAGTTCTAGTGGCTTGTTATGTGTATGATTTTTGGATAATGTGACACAAAGATCAGAATAGTCTTTTTTTCTTTTGTATTAAACGGATCGTTTATTATAGTTATAACGTATTTGAATGTTTTAGAACAAAAGGTACAATTACCATTAGTTCGTAGATAATGTGTGGTTGTTCGTTCCGAATTTTAGTATAAGACTACATTGCTTACTTTTAGCTTTACTTGGATTTTTTCTTTTGAGTTGAGATATTTTTCGATAATCTCGACGAATTTACCCCTAATTTGATATTTTTTTTGTTGGATAAATCTAATGAGACTTTTTGAGTAAGATTTTGGATGTCAACATTTAAAATTGGTATTATATATTCAAACATATTTTTTGTATATTTTGTCAGGTAAAAAATTTTAAGCCTATTTAAGCTCATATTTTTGCGTGTATTAATCAAAATAAGCGCTTATTTGTATATCACCAGTAAAATAAAGAGTTAATTAGTTTTTAAGAGTTTTACGCGATTAAGAGAGGATGTTACAAAATAGGTAAAAGTGTAAAAATGATTAAATTAAAACAAAGACTTTTATTGTTCAAAATTTTTATAATAGAATGATTTTTTTGTTTACTAATTTATTGAATTAGTTATTTTGAGTGAAGTTTTTTATTGTGTTAGAAAAAATTAATATTGAATAAACTTTTTAACTCATTCAATAATTTTTTAACTCAATGAAAAACTTTACTCCAGTACTTTTTCTTAACCAAAACTTTGATTTTTTATTTTTATAATAATTTTCGATTAAAATAAATTGGGTTTTGTTGATTTATACCTAATTAATCTTAAATATACCAGTTTGTTTTAAGAATAGAATTTTTGTTAAAAAATTCTCTTCAAAATGATATATATATGAAATGATAAAATTTTCGTTATAATTATCTGAGGTTAAGTATCGAAAAAAACTTATTTTGGAAGGATTAAAAGTTAAAAACTAAACACTATCATTTTGAAAATTTCTACGGAACAAACCAAATGAAATTGGACTTTTTAAAAAATTCAAATTTGTAATGATTGTTATTAAGAAACAAAAGCCGAGAAAACAGATGGGATAAAAATTTTATTGAAGATATGGCAAGTTTTTTTTACTACCAGGAATAAAATCGCCTTTTTTATTTAAGATTTTATATTAACCTTTCCTTAAATAAAAAATACCAATCAACCATCCAAAATTAAAATTTTTTGTCAGTTTCTTAAAAAGGCTATTTTTTTTCGGTCTGGAAGCGGTCAAAGCTTATCAAAATTGAAATTGAGTGTAAAGTTAAATTTGCAAAAATAAAAATAATATTTTTTTTGCAATTTTTTTTTAATTTCGAAAACAATTCAACCTTTAGGTCACGTTTTTTCAAAAGAGCATGATTGAAGACCTTAAATTTTTTATTGAAATGTTAAATTAAGTTATTTTATAAACATTAATTAATTTAAAAGCTACAAAAATTAAACTTTAATTACCTTTTTATTTAAAACAAAAAAATTGGAAAATTCAGCATTTTCGGAAAATTGACCACCAATATAATTAAATTTTTTGGAATTTCTAGGATATTTAATTCAATTTTGTCTAGTTTTATCATATTTAATTGAAAAAAAATATTTATTTTAATACAGTAGTGCTATGAAACGTAAATTTACGTAATTTTACGTAATAATTCGAAAATTTACATAATTTTACGTAAAATTTCGTAAATTTACGAAAAAGTTAAAAGGGCCAAAAAAAGGCCAGTTTTTCGTTAATTTTATTTAAATTCTTTGAAAAATAGATTTTTTTTATAAATCGACTTTATTTGACTAAAAATGTAATTTTACGTAAAAAAAAAGGTAAAATCTCATTTGAAAAAACGTAAAATTTAGTACATTTTACTAAAAAATTGTAAAATTTTGTAAAAAAATGTAAAAAACATACAGCTTCCAGACCGAAAAAAAATAGATTTTATAAGAAACTGACAAAAAATTTTAATTTGGTTTATTGGTATTTTTTATTTAAGGAAAGGTTAATATAAAATCTTGAATAAAAAAGGCGATTTTATGCCTGGTAGTAAAAAAACCTTGCGATATTCAAAAACATAATTCTATGGTTTTAGTGCCAAAAAAAAGGAAATTTTTAAGCAAAAAATATGCATTTTTAAAAAGAATCTAGCACATTTCGCTGAAAAAACAAATTTTCTTAGACTCTCAAACGAATTTCGACTTGGATTTTTTGTTTAGCTAATTAATAAGTTGCGTCTATGCAATATAAATTATTCAGATTTGGAAAATGAAATTTTCTTTTATTAAATGAAAATGAAATTATCCGGTTTTCTTTTATAAACAATTCCAGTTTTTAATTGAATATACAAATCACTCATTTTTTTAACTTCTGTTCTAAAACTATCTATTAATGAATAAACCAATGGATGCTTGTTCAACATGCTCTTTAAAAAAATAACTAACTAAAAAATATAATTAATTTTTTGTATTTAATTACTCCAAATCTGTTGTGCCAAGCTTCACAAAAGTTATTAGTCCTTGTTAAACTGTCATGCACACGGCTATTTACGTTCCAAATCTCGACTTTGAATAATGGAGGCTTAAAAACTACTTTTTTAACTTTTTTACTTCTACCAGTTTCTATTATCTCTTCCTTGCCCACATACCCAGGCAACTCAATTTTGATGGATCATCGAAGAAATTTGGAAAAAAATCATCGATGATAATTCGAAGGAATAGCCAACCATTCATCGATGATCTTCGATGAATGAAAGCCGCATGATAAAAGTAAACGGCATAAATGTTTACTTTATCTATGCTAGGCTAATTATATATCTTTGATCGATTTTTCATCAATCACCTAAAAAAACTTTTTAGGGAGCCGATTCAGCTCAAAAGATATTTGTCAATAATTTTATATAAAATTATGACTTGAAAATTTAGAATTTATTACTCTTATTTATACTTGATTTTAGATTTAAAAAAATATGCACAAGTTGAATGTCGTTTAAATTTTAACCTTTAATTTTATTGGTTAAATTAATTAGAAATATTTATAAAATGAGACGCATAATTATAAAATAAAGAAAACTCGATGAAAATTTTAGTTTTAAAAATAAAAAAAAAATGGTTTTTAAATTCATCATTTTTGAATCATTTTTTTGAAGTAAAATCAAAGATCATCTGATGAACTTCGATTTTTCTTCAAAATTGAGTTGCCTGGGTAAATATCGGCTATATAATCATAAAACTTAATTATTTGATCAAAAAATTCTAAATTTTTATCAACACTAGCTTTGATTAAATTTATTGAAAACTTCATCAATCGGAACAAAAGCTAAAACTTGTGGCAATTTTAAAAAATGTCTCGTTTTTTCACATGAAGCATAAGGCACTGCTAAACCAAGATCTTGAATCAATCTAAACATCGCCTGCTTGTAATGAAAGAAGCATCCATATATAGTGCATTGTAGTACTTTTTTAGCTGCATTTATGAATGCTAATTCATAATCACTTGTTATAGACTTTGGGTTAGAGGCAAGGTGAGATTTGATTGAATTTAAAACGGTCGTATAAAGTTTTTCAGTTTTTCTAGTCAATAAACAATAAGCAACCGGAAGACATCTACCGTGAAAAAGAGCGTGAATTGTGTACACCTGCTTGAACAACTTCGGCGCGATGTCAAACGTCCCGTCGGCGAATACATCATTATTTTCAAGCAATTTTAAATAAGACATACTTGCAAAAATCAAATATCCATCTGGATCATCTACGCCTGAATCGTGCAACAAAAACGGTTCATTCAACAAATTTAGCGTCAAAAAGTCTGGAATGATAATATCTTTCAAAGTCTCTGGCTGACTTGGGTAGTCAGGTCTAATAGATTTTTTGGTTCGATTAATAACTTGTCGTTCTGCGTCATATGATGGAAGTGCAGCAATAGTGTCTGGACTGGTTATACAACCAACAAGAGAAGTAAATATTTGTCTTGGAGCTACATTTGGTACACTCATTGCACAAGCTCCTGTTCTCTCCTTTAAAATTCTTCTTCGTTCTTTAATCGCTAAACCAGTTGCATCTGGGCCATGTGAATGTTGTTGATCATCATCATCATTAAAATAAACAGTATATTCAGAGCCTATATTACAACCAAGAGTATAACATTTAGCTTTACAGTATAGATTTGTTTTAATACATCTCCAATTAACTGTTGCAGCTTTGGCGTCACCAGATATACGAAAAAAATAACCATCAATTGATAATTGTGGGCTAGATTTCTGCGATGATGTAACAAAACCAGTTTTGAGATTAAAGTTTTCAAAACTTTGCATCAAGTCAGCTAAATTTGAATCAGTCATTTTAGTGTTAAAAAAAATAAAAAATCACACTACAATTTTTAATGCTCTTATTACGCTATTTTTTTGCTATTTTTTTATTGGACAATTTTTTTCTATTTTTTTGCTATTCATATATTTTTTTTTGCTAATTTAATTGTGCAGCTATTTTAATTGATGCTAAATTGAAAATTTTATTTTGAATGTGCTATTTTAATACCTGCTCATTTAATATAGAGCCAAAACAAGAAAGAGCTAGAATTTTAGTTGTATAATCGTCCTCTTTAATTGGATCAGGCTCATGATTATGATCTACAGGCTTTCGATCGGAAAGTTGAGTTTGAGCACGTCCATAACACTTTGGAGTTGTTTTGTTACCAGTGCGTTCACATATCTAATAAATAATTTGATCATCAATTTTATCAATTATTCTTTAATTTTGAAATATTGTAGAATATCAAAGAATTCCGAAGATATCTGAGAATTTTGTTTAATTATTGGTAAGCAATTTCTTGAAAAATTTCTAATTGCAAAAATATGCAATTTTTTTGAATTTAGATATTTTTCAAGAAATTTAAAAATTATAGCGATTTGAAATTTGAGCATTGACACAAAATTCAAATTCAGCATCATCAAAAACATATTTTGCAAGCATATTTTATAGGTCTGGTGAAGTATCATCTTATCGTTTGATTTTCCCAGATCATGCACCATTTTTTAATAAAGGTAAAGGTCGCAGTATTATGATAACAATCTTCATGATTCAATAAAAAACTGTTGATTTATTCGAATTGGATGAAGAAGAATATCAAGAGGCTCTAAGTTTTTATATGATAATGGAATGACTCTATTTAACAAATTTCCAGGTGCTAACTGTGTGAATCAAGAAATAAAATGGGACGAAAATAACAATCAAAAAAATATTTAAATTGAATATAAATTTTAAAATTTTATAAAATTTTTTTTTAAACAAAAAAATTATCTATAATAGTCTAAGTTTTTTTGATAAGGTGGAATATTTAAAGGACTGATTCGTATATGCAAGGAGCTATATTTAATTGAATCTGATATAAATTCAAAGAAAGAAATCTACGGTTTTGATTTGGGGCACTTTTTTTGTTGGAACTTATTTAATATATATCTATCTTTTTGAGTAATTTCGCTTCAAATTTTTACACCTCAAACAATTACAATATTGTATTTTTAAATTATTTTAGCTGAAATATTTCAGTGATAACTTTAATCACTATTGAAGCTTGATGTTTATTTTTATATAAAACATTTCGATTCGGATTGTTGGTGTTCTGTAATTGACTTAAAACGGTAAAGTAAAAATATTCAGCGAATCAAAATATTTAAAAAGCATATACAGGTAAATACTAAAAATCTTTTTTTTTTAAACATACATTAACTACCGTATCCTCTTGCCTAGGACAAAAATAATGTTTAGATCCAAGTTCTTTACTCGTTCTTTACATCCCATCGATTACATGCTATAACAATTTTTAGAATCTTGGAAAACAATTTGACTCTTGGGTTTTTTCAGTACCTTTTATATTAGAGTTTAAAATTAAATTAAAAAATAAACAAGAAATTTCATTATTAAGTCTAAATTTTAATCAAGCTTCCTCTAATTTATTTTTTATGTTTATTCTAATTTAATCTTTACTCTAATGTAAAAGGTACTGAAAAAACCAAAGAGTGAAATTGTTTTCCAATAAAAATACTACTTGAAAAAAAAAAAGTATTAAATTAATAATTTTTATAATTTTAGGGAGAAGTGCAACTTCTCATAAGGAAAAAAAATTTTTTTTTATTTTTTGTGCTTAACTTTCCAATTAAACATTTCTGAAAAGTCAAATCTTTGTTTGAATGAGTTTATCAAATGATAAAATCAAAGATAGAATTTGAATTCAAAATTAATTTACATTTCACACAACAGGAAGTCATCATAAACAGTTAATTCAAACGAGTTCATTAAGCCAAATAATGAATTCAACTCTAATATTTAGTTTCCTCTAAGTTTTAGTACATATTAAGATCACCAATAGCCACATCTACTGGTCGTCGGTTTACACGCAAAAAGCCACGCGTGTCGAAAATGGTCCGTGGCTTTTTGCCTATATTGAATTTATCAAAAAAAGTATCATAAAGCCACACGTTGTTTTTTGAGGTTTTTATTAATAGATAATTTTTTAAGAAATGATAATTTAAAACAAAAGCGAAATTTAATTTTCATCGGAGACATCAGAATCGTGACAATCAACTTCACTCTCCGACTCTTCACTTGAAATAATAGCTTCTTTAGCTTTCTTTTTTTGTCCAATTCAAATATTGGAAGGACACGTTTAATGTAAATTTCTAATGTAATCTCGTTACTACTTAACATATCTTTAAATGATTTTATACTTTCCATTGCTCGTCCATTTTATCAAGTGCGAAAGAGCCAAAATAATATTTATTTAAACTAACTCTTGACATCGTCATTGGAATCGTACGCGTTTTTAAGATTTAACCTACTTACAGCTTTGATAATACATTGAGCAAAGTGAAAAGACAGCCTCTGCTTGAAATCGACGAAAACATTTTCTTAAATGCGTTGATAGCAGCAACCTCAAGATCAGTTAGAATAATTTGAGGATTTAAAAGTAACCCAAGTTTTTGGCATTCTTTAATAATCGCTTGTAAAACTTGAACATAATCCTTTTCTCTTCTCCTATGCAATAGTATAAAAGCACATGGAATCATTCGACTCATGTAGTAGCCATGAATAATATAAAGCTGATAGAAGTACTTTGCTGCCACATGAAAAGGCCCATCACCTGCCCAAAATTCACATTTTGAAAGGCATTCTTGGCCATCAGGAGAAGCAAAAACAAAATCGAAGGTCTTGAAATTTTCATTATTTGTTACATCTTTCGATGAAATACCATTAGTAATACATAAATTGCTTAATTCTTCAATATAACTTGAGATGCTGTTTTATCTTCAGATTCACATCGCCTTTTGCACTTTTGCTGATACTTTAACATTTAAACATCTATGTTTTCCCATGCTTTTGGATGTCCTTCAATGAAGTTATGCTCAAAGTAATGTTTTACTTCATCATTGGCTGAAATTGTTATTGAAGCACTGTAAAGACGTTTGTTGTTCACTCTCCACTTGCAAAGCTAATTAATTTTATCGTCACTTTTGTAATGTCTTTGCCACTTAAAGAAATATCCATTACACAAAACATGAAGTCGCTTTTTAAGCGGATTTCCATTTGCTTCAAATTCTTTTTTAAATTTATTATTTTGAATATATTCAAATTCAGGGGATTCTAAACTCATTTCAAATTACAATGAATTGCTAGTTTTGTAAAAACTGTTACTTATATACAAAAAGCCACGCGTGTCGAAAAAGGCCCGTTTTATTTTTTGCATTTTTTGCACTAATTTTTAAGTTTAAAATTTACGCGTGGCTTTTTGCTTGTTTTGAATTGAGTTAATAAAGTCTCAAAAAACCACGTATGGCTTTATGATACTTTTTAACTGCGTGGCTTTTTGCGTCGAAGCGCTGATCGTCTACTGACTTTAATCTTTCAAATTCCATGTTTGTATTCAACGTTTAAGTGGTAAGTCAGATACGATCTGACTTCTTAAACACGGAAATACGGTGTTTAATTCTTAAAAATTTGGAAAAACTAAATACGGAACCTGTCGATGAGCATTTTATTGAAATTTACAATTTTACTTTTTAATAGTTATGTTCATTCTGTTTGATTAAAATAACTATGTCAGAATATTATTTTACTGGTTTCTGTTACACAATTCGGAGTTCTTATTAAAAACTCCTAAATAAGAATAATAATTAAGAAAATGTTTCTGAATCAAATGGCCTCATTATAGTTAATAATTGGGATTCAATTTGAGGCTTTTATCCGTAAATAAAACGTCTTTGAAATAATATTTTTGCAAAAAAATCAGCGTTTCTAAATCTTCAAAAAATGCTATAAAAAAATTTCTAGCAAAATTTTCATTAATTTTGGCTGTTATATCCTTTTAACTAGACCCTCTATTTTAATAAAAAAATCCTATTTTAGTTTCATAAAATCTTAAAAGTTTCTTTTTAATTTAAAACATATAAAACACTCATATTTTGTTATATTTCCAAACTAAAGCACTCTGAATTTCCGTTGTTATATCGAAAAAAAACGATCGGTATTTTAGAAAAAAAGTATTTGAAAATTTTATTTTTGGGGGTTTTTGAAGAAAAACCCCTATAGTTTCGCCTGCGAAAATTCTGTCGTCCACAGTTTTCTCCTCTATCTAACGTTAGATTGAGTCCAAGATTTCGATAACATGAAGAAAAAACTCGTTAATTTGATGCGTTCTAAGATAGTAACTTTTGCTTTGTTATAAACATGAATTACATTCTCAAAGGTGTTACAGATAGAAAAAAAGTTTTCTACGCTACTAACGTTGTTGATAAAATAGTCAAAAATGTCATTTGATTATAAAATTTAGTTTAAATATTTTACCCAAATGTATAAAATTTTATTACTTTAGTAAAAAAAAAAGCTCGGGCACAAAGCTGTATTAATAGAATTTGTTTTAACTTTAAATGATACATACTCGGCTAATTCTAATTGATGAATAAAGAATAAATTCTCATCTCTAAAGGAATAGAATTAATATTTAAAATTAAAATTTATAGTTAAAATTAATAACGTAATTTCTCGATTTTAGCGACATGTCGTTAAAGTATATTTGGGTTCAACGACAGGGACTCATAAAATGCAGAAGAAATACAGTACGGCTACGGGTACGGTTCGTGTTCGCTAGTGGTACGGTCAGGCGTTAATTCGATATAAAATGCTCTACGCTAATAATATTTGGCCTTTTTTTTGAGAGATCAATTTAAATGCATAATATCAGCATAATATGTACTTTCAGAGCTTTGGTTGAAAAAAAAATAAAGCATTAATCAGTCTAGCTATAGCAATAGATTTGTACACTAGCCTGTTGGTTAACCTTGAAACTTAAAACTTGAAAATTTTAAATTATGACTCATAATGTACTAATTTTGTAAATATTTTAGTAAGCGTTTTAAGATAATGAACTTAATATTTTAAATTAAATGCAAAAAGCCTGTTTATAATACCGTAAACTTGTCAGAGGACTGGGACACTTAAATGGACAATAAACTTTTAAATACAAAAACATCTTTAATTCCAATCCCAATCCTCAACAAACTCTTGCCTATAACTCTAATGTAAATCGATTGGATTTTCCAGTCAATTTTCATTAGAGTCATAGGCAAGAGTTTAGGGTAGTAATAAAAAAAAATAAAAATTTTTTTTCGTTAGTTGTCATCAGAATTCAAAAGTCCCCGATGTATCAGAAACCTCTGATTTATTTTTACGTAAATTCATTGTTTTTTTTAGCCGTTGAAACCGGAAATTTTGAGAAACATGAAAACTATATTAAATTAAAAAAATAAGCACCATAACCTCCTGTTATCAAAGTCCAACGCAGAAATTTGCAGCGGGTGAGAATAAACCGAGATTTATGTTAAATTTAAAAATATAAACATTTTTAAAGAACATTTATTTTTATTGGCCCTCATTTAATGCGGGCCCCGCCATCTAGTCTTCTCTTAATCTCCTTGTCTTTAAATCACTTAGTCCTAGTTTATCCAAGCGCTGCGAGTAAACTATTTACAATATTATAATTACAGTAACCCTTTACGTAATAACCCAAGAATTTAATCAATTTATTTAAAAAATTAAATTTAAGAACAACTCAAGAATTTAATCAATTTATTTAAACAATTAAATTTAAGAAATATTCAGTAAAACATTTTTTTAATTGTTTTTTATTTCTTTTTATTCATATACATTTTATTTTTATTCATGGTAATTTTTGCGAAAATGAAAAAATAATGACAAAGCCTTCTTTTTCGGTTAAAAAGTTACTGATATTCGAACAACATTTCAATCGATTTTTTCTTTTTTTTTTGCACCTCTTTTGAAAAATAAATAAGTTTATAAGCTTAAATATCTGGTTTAAATTTCTTACTTCGTAGAGCTGAAACAATTTGTTGCATCTATTATAAAATCTATAATTGGATCCAAAGCTTAAAAAGAAAAATTAAATCCTGAAAAAAAGCTAGCTTGAAATTTTTACTCAATTTACAAAATTGCTAAGACGTTTTTTTTATTTGTAATCTTATATTTACCTTAACATCTGAAAACTTAGTATTGAAATAAATGGCTAAGTTTTTGTAGCCTAAGGTAGGATCCTTTCTTATCTCTTTAAAAATATTTGCTTCGTATCGGAAATTTAGCAACCGGGGTCTACCGGAATGCATAAGATCACTGAGTTGGTTTGTATTTTTATGCTTTTTTTGATTGACGAAACAAATTTTTGTGAAACTTCGATTATTTCTTGTTGTGTTTTACTACCACCTTTAAGGAGCCTGAAATTTGAAATTATCAGGCATTTTTTTGCCCATTTTTGACTTAAATTTTCTAACTGCAAAGAAAATTTGGCATAAAAAGTTAGAGAGTCATAATATATACCGTAAACCCCGGATGTTTACACCAAGGGGGTTAATTTTGCTTTCCGCTTATCACCCTGGGGTAAATCTTAAAAAAGGTCGAATAAGGTGTAATTTTTTTATATTAGCATTAGAAACTGATGCTGTGTAATGAAAAAAGTTCAAATAGAAAGGATGCTTAAAATTGATTTGGAAATAAATCAAAAATTTTAAAATAAATATTTTGAGTAAAAATTTCTAAAGATTTGTGATAATATGTTAATTTTTACTTACGTAATTTTTCTTAAAATAAAATGAAAAAATAAAAGGATTAATAAAACAAATTATTGAATTTTTAATGGCTACTATTTTTTTTAGTAAAATGTCAAAAGTCATCGATTCTCAAAATTAATTACTAATTAATGAACGAAAATTTTCTGAATAAAAATCTAAATATAAAATGTTTATACCTAGCCAAGATAAATTTTTGAAAAGATAGTCAACTTTGAAATTTTTTACTGAAGGAATGTCCGGACCTTAGTTAAAGTCTAATTTTTTTAAAATTTGTAAAAAAAAATTGAGAGATTTGATAAAAAATTTAAATACTTTAATAATTATTATCAGTTTATATTTAAATTAGTTTTTAGAAAAATTTCAAAATTCTTTTTCAATTTAGGAAAAAAAACAATGACTGAAATTAATGATTTTGTCCCTTTTAAATTGAAACTAAAATAAATTGTAGCCAATTTTTAATATGGCAACTTTTTTTCTATTTTAATTTTTTGATAATAAATTGCGTGATTCAACTCAAAAATTTAACGCAATTAAAAATTAAAATAGAAGAAAAGTTGCGATATCCTAATTAAAAAATTACCTTTTTTTTGCTTTTCATATGTAATGCTGAACTCTTAAAAAAATATATTAGTTTTACACAGATAAAAATTGTCTTAAACAGATTAAAATTGTAGAATTTTCGTTTTATCGTGGCTTTTCAATATAAGAGTATTGCTTTGCTTCAACCACTCAAACCTTAAGCTTTATTATAGAACATATTTTTAAATATATTTATTGTTTGACAATCACATATTTTGTTAAATATTTTAATTAATTGTCTAGTGAGGTTCATCATTTAGTCCCCACAGTAACTAATTTTGTGACCATTGTAAATCATTTATACCAATATTCTATTTATGTGACCAAATATTGGTCATCTATTTCCTAAGACACTTAAATGTGACCAGTGCTGATCATCAACTGAGCAAAGTGATACTGGTCACACAACGGGCTAGTCGCTTCATTTTAATACCAAATGTTAACGAATTTTTCAATCCAAATAATACTAACAAGAAAATTTTAAGTATAAAATCCCTCTTTATTGATTTGTTTAAAATACCTGAAAGGATTTCTGATTCAGACATAAATGGGAAAAAGAAGGAAAAGCTTAATGAAACCCAAAAAATGTGCGCTGTTCAGTAAGTGGTCGCACAAATAAATATTAAGTATTCGAAAAAACAAAAATATTTTTAAAATATTTTTTTCTAATTTTTTTTTTAGCACCGGATCTATTAAAATAACTGATCAATTAATAACCATTTCAAAAAAGCAAGTTGATTTTTTATAAAATAACTCGGATCAAAGGGTCTCTAACTACTCAAACACACAAAAAAATATTTTCAGTGCGAATTCTTATCATCAAAATTTTGCTTATTAACGCATAAAAGTTCTTAAAACAAATTTGATTTACTTCAATTTGTTACGAATAGTAATTTTTTGCCATTAATATGTAACTATTGAAATTGCTACTAAATGTTTAAATAAGGAAATTGTTACAAGAAACTTAATTAAAGAAAATGTCCGTTCCTAGATGAATATTTTAATCTAATAAATAAAAATGCCGCTTCCAGGTCGGTAGTTAATAAGATAAAAAAAAGATTGAAACAGCCTTGATATATAAACTGACATTCGATTAATTAACTTATATCTATATAAATTTAATAAAATCTAACTAATTTAATGGTACGAGTCGTTGGATGGAGGACCTGGAACTTTGAATTAATTAGCAAACTTAATTAATTCAAGGATTCAAGTCCAAACTCCTGTCACAAAAAAGTTTAACCCAAAT
>NTPY01000531.1:884372-896766 GCA_002922825.1 Brachionus calyciflorus
ATTGAAACTAAGATAAATTGTAGCCAATTTTTAATATGGCAACTTTTTTTCTATTTTAATTTTTTGATAATAAATTGCGTGATTCAACTCAAAAATTTAACGCAATTAAAAATTAAAATAGAAGAAAAGTTGCGATATCCTAATTAAAAAATTACCTTTTTTTTGCTTTTCATATGTAATGCTGAACTCTTAAAAAAATATATTAGTTTTACACAGATAAAAATTGTCTTAAACAGATTAAAATTGTAGAATTTTCGTCTTATCGTGGCTTTTCAATATAAGAGTATTGCTTTGCTCCAACCACTCAAACCTTAAGCTTTATTATAGAACATATTTTTAAATATATTTATTGCTTGACAATCACATATATTGTTGAATATTTTAATTAATTGTCTAGTGATGTTCATCATTTTGTGACCATTGTAAATCATTTATACTAATATTCTATTTATGTGACCAAATATTGGTCATCTATTTCCTAAGACACTTAAATGTGACCAGTGCTGATCATCAACTGAGCAAAGTGATACTAGTCACATAACGGGATAGTCACTTCATTTTAATACCAAATGTTAACGAATTTTTCAATCCAAATAATACTAACAAGAAAATTTTAAGTATAAAATCCCTCTTTATTGATTTGTTTAAAATACCTGAAAGGATTTTTGATTCAGACATAAATGGGAAAAAGAAGGAAAAGCTTAATGAAACCCAAAAAATGTGCGCTGTTCAGTAAGTGGTCGCACAATTAAATATTAAGTATTCGAAAAAACAAAAATATTTTTAAAATATTTTTTTCTAATTTTGTTTTTAGCACCGGATCTATTAATAACCATTTCAAAAAAGCAAGTTGATTTTTTATAAAATAACTCGGATCAAAGGGTCTCTAACTTCCTAGAGTCTTATAAAAAAGACTCAAGTCACGAACTCTGTGTTCGATAAAATATCTTTAACCAAATACTCAAAAAAATTCTCAAAATTTAAATACCCTATAATTTGTAAATTTAAAATAAATTTCTTCTCCAGAAAATGTTAACTTTACTAAGGTAAATTACGAGTAAAATATGGTAAAGTAATATTATTTTCGCTTAAAATCAATTCAGATTTGCGAATTTAATTTATAACACTCATTCATTTTAAAAAGCAAATTTAAGGTTAAAGACTAAAATGATTCGATTTCGACGCATCAAAGATTTTTCTTTTACTAAATTAAAAAAAATTGCAACTTTTTTTGCTTGGGACAATTTCGAACAATTTTAGTCTTCTAGATACTAAGTTTTGTTTTTTTTGCCAAATTATATAAGTATATCCTTGTTCAGAAGAAACGAATTAATTTTTTCGGCTCTTTCGTTAGACCAAGGACCTACTATGAACTTTTTTAGCAAAAAAAAAAAAGAAAAAAAATTCTACATTTTTATCCAACTGCTAATTTAGTTAAAAAAAAAAACTTTTAAAATTACCTGCTGATAAAATCTCCATTTTTAAAAGTAATTCTTTTAATAAAAAAAATTAATTGTTTGATATTCAACGAGTAAATGAACTTCCAATCAGTCTTTCAAAGGTTTTTAAATGTTCAAAAAGAAATTTACAAAACAATTGTTAAGCCATAAAATTAATGCTATATCTATATACTTGATTATGACGTATTTACGCGCTAATGTCATTATCCAGATAATAACTTAATTAAGCTTTTATATAGACAGTCTTTTTATATCGAAATTTACATATTAAATATGTCTGAAAATTTACCTTAAGCCAAACTCTAAGCGAAATAATTTACTTAGGTAAAAATTTTTTTCCAACTAGATGTAATCAACTTTTAGTTGATCTTTTTTTTAAAAATTTTATC
This sequence comes from Brachionus calyciflorus, assembly GCA_002922825.1. Classification (NCBI taxonomy): domain Eukaryota; kingdom Metazoa; phylum Rotifera; class Eurotatoria; order Ploima; family Brachionidae; genus Brachionus; species Brachionus calyciflorus. The sequence continues at coordinate 886,222 of NTPY01000531.1, forward strand.
GATACAAAAAAAATAAACTTTGCGATAAAAGTAAATTATTAAAGAAGATTGGAAGTTTCAGATAGCATAAAGTTTTTAAAATACCATCCATTCTTCTAAGTTCGTTCAGCATACCTTCTTGTGAATTATTTTGTTGTTTTTCGGTTTCATTATCCAAATCCATTTAAAAAAAACTTCGGTTCTTCAATGGATTATTATTGTTCTAAAGTCGAAAAAAAAGTAAGTACGCTACGACTATGGTTAAGTGTGAAATTCAGTTTTAAAGAAAATATTGAAAGAAATTCAGTTTTTTTAATTAGTTGAGCGTTTTTTGAAAATACGTTCGAACTTACAGGCCCTGTAAATTAAATTAAATAACAGCCTGGTAAAAATTCATAAATTCACTAGAATTATTTATTTTTGGAAAGTATTATACAAAAATTAAAGATTTTTAGGATTATAATTTTTTATTTTAGATTATCAAATTTTTTTAGAGAAAAACAAAATGAAATAAAAAAAACAAAAATAATAATAATTTATTTCAGAAAAGAATTTTTGGATATGAATTTATTAACAAAGTCTGCATATGTTTAAAATAGTAAAAATGGATAAAATTTCAATTCAAAATTAACTAAACTTTATGAGAGTTGAGATAGCTTAGTTTTTACCGTCATGGTCGAGAGTACAAATCCTGTGCAAGTAAAAAAAAACGGATTTAAATTTTAATCGAAAAAAACGAAAAATTTAAAAATTTTATAATTTTTATCTGGATGTACTGCATTTCTATCAATTTTATGTCGTAGCCGTACCGTAGCGTAGCGTACCGTTGCGTAGCGTACCGTAGCGTACCACCGTACCGTACCAGCGTATATGAGATAAAAATTTTGTGAATTTACTTTTAAAAAAAAATTAATAAAAAATTGAGAACATTATAAAATTTTTGGTTAAATAATTTTGAAAATCTCAATTTTGGTAAAAAAAAATTTCTTTATTTTCAAAAAAAAATTTTTTTTTTTTTTTTAAATTTTTTCAATATTTTTTTTTGACCCTTAAAAAAAAAAGTCAGATTTTAAGTAAAAATTTTTTAACCTATTAAAATATTTAAGAAAAACTAGTTAAATCAAAAAAAAAAAAATAATGCTCTGAATTTTTTATTTATTTTTTTTTAAAAATAAATTCACAAAATTTTTATCTCATATACGCTGGTACTGTACGCTGGTACGCTACGGTACGGTACGGTGGTACGCTACGGTACGGTGGTACGCTACGGTACGGTGGTACGCTACGGTACGGTGCTACGCTACGGTACGGTGGTACGCTACGGTACGGTGGTACGCTACGGTACGCTACGCTACGGCTACGCTACGACATAAAATTGATAGAACTGCAGTACCATAAATTCGAATCGCTGTTAAATTAATTTTTTCGAAAAAAAAATATTTTAAAGTTATTCAGCGTACATTTTTACACTGATTTGTTTACTTAATAAGTGAACCATGGTTCACCTAACCGACTAGATCCATAAAGTTTATTTTTTGTCATTGTTTTCCTTTAAATATAATCGATGATTCAGATTTTGAAAATTTCAAAATGTAGTATCCAATAAATATAATTTAAAGGTTAAAGATCATAGACATTCAACATTTATAAATGTTAAAAATATTGTATAAATAAATTTAATTAATATTTATAAAAAAAAAATGGGGGCTAGTCAATTATATGACCAGCTGTTCATAAATTTTATCGAAAAAAAATCGCCATTTAATTTCTAGATCAGCTGGTCGTAAGATTAACGTAAGAAATAAAAAAATTTAATCATATGAACAAAAATATTTTTTAGCAGTACCCTTATTTAAAAAAGTTTTCCTGATCACAAAATTTAATCATAAATTTGGTAAGAAAAAAAAAAAAAGCCAAAAAATTTTTTAAAAAATGTCTAAATTAAATTATTTGTTAATTTTTGTTTTATTTTTTAATTATTCATTCTTCTATATTGATTCCCTTCACTTTCAAAATCACTTTTCAATTTATTTAGACTTCTTAATCTTTGTCTTCTTTAAAATTTCTTTAGAGCTTTAGGATTCTTTCTTTTTCGATCTAGACTCAAAAAATGATGGGTATTAATATCTTCAAGGCGCTTATTAGTTTTTTTTAGTGTTTTTCTTCTTACATTTTCATTAGTAATTCCGTATCATTGAATTCTTTGATAAAATATATGACCAACACAAAAATTCAAATAACTAAATTTTTGTTCTTAAGATTTAATTTTGTTTTTTTCTTACGTTAATCTTACGACCAGCTGGTCTAGAAATTAAATGGCGATTTTTTTTCGATAAAATTTATGAACAGCTGGTCATAAAATTTATCAGCCCCAAAAAATGTCCATTAACTAAAGTTTAAAAGGATGGTACCGGATTTCAATATAAAATGGCCTAAAATTTAAACAAATTTAAGGTTTTACATCCCGCAAGTAACGTAAAAATATTAATTTATATTAAATACTTATGCAAAATATCTTAACATGAATTTCTTAGAAAACCTGGCACAATCTTTTACGTGTTTTGAGCTGATTAATTTTTAGATAATAAAATTTATTCGAGCCAACATAATTAGGGAAACTTAATTTGCCGAATGGTTCGAGTCTTTGGATGGAGAACCTGCGAATTTGAATCAATTAACGAACCCATCTTTTTATGGACGCTGAAAACGAATATTGCAAGTAATTATTTATAACTTGAACAAAACCCACTGCTTGAAGTCATTTTAGTTCAAAAATTTTTGTTGAGATTTTACATTTTAGGGTATACTACAAAGTTACTGCGATTTTGAATTTAATTTCAAAATTACTTGTAATTTTTGTATATAAATAACTGCATTAAAAATTTCTAATTTTTTAGTTTTAAAAACAAAACATTATTTTAAAGAAAAAATTTTATTCCTTAAGAATGACAACTTCGTTTGTCGAAGCGTCGGAGCTTGTCTAAAATATTTTATAAAAAAAAAGAACTTTGCTTTTATTTTATTTTCTGAATATTGAAAAATTATCAAATGATAGTGTTTAGTTTTAAACTTTAAATAATTCAAAAATTAGTTTTTTACGATTTTTAACTTGAGATGATAATAACTTTTGAACGAAAAATTTTTATGATTTCATTTTTATAGAAAAATGTTAGAAAGGCTTTTTTTCTTTTTAAATTTTTTCTTATAAAAATTCGTTTTTATCTAAAATTCTTAAAACAAATCGGTATTTTACAATTTATTAGACATAAATCGATAGAATCCAATTTATTTAGATTGAAAACTAGTAAAAAAATTAAAAATCAAAGTTTAGGTTGAAGAAAATTAAAAATTCAAATTAAAAAATATTTTTAAATTAAGTGTCTTAGCTCAACAAAATTCCTCAAAACAAATAGAAAATATACTAAAAACTTATTCTTTTGCTTTTAGAAAAAAAAATGCAATTTTTTAAATTTAAATATTGATTTTATCGTCATAACCAATGTCATTTCATTTAAGTGAACCTAGAATTGAATTTATGAATATTTAAAATTAGATCGTTTTCAGAAAATATTAATTCTTTTTTTCATACCATGTATAAAAAATTCATTCGAAATAAAGCCATTACCAGATGATTTTTTAATAGACAGCCCACAAATGATGTTTTTTCATCAAAATATTCATCATAAATTAAAGAAATATTCATCATAAATTTGTTTTTTATATTTTCGAAATGACTTTCGACTGTTTCTTTAATTTTAGATTGCTCTGTTGTATTATCTATGTTATGAAAGAAAAGGCTGGAAAAGTAATCTTTAAAGTTTTCTATCGTTAAGTCTTTATTTTCTAACTTGTTAAATTTAGAATAATTTTTTGTATTTTTTGAAACCGAATTCCAAAATTGTTCCTTAATCATAACAAAGCACCTTTCAAAGTCTAGGACTTTTTTCTTTTGTTCATTATAAGAAAGAGTCCTTTCAAATTTTCTTATTTTTTGTTAAAATTTTTAATTCTTTCTTTAAACTGGCTACTTTTGGATTTAATAATAATTGTGACTGAATTTCGTTTTTTTTATCTTCTAGTTTTTTAATTTCAAATTTGATATCATTCCTATTCGGATTAAATTTTTTATTTTTTTTTACTTTTAAAATCGACAGTTCGTTCTGCTTTTAACATTAACTAAGGTAGTACAGAATGGATATAATCAATTTTTTTCTTTTCAGAACTAACAGTATTATTTTTAATTAGGACAATGATATCACTTAACATTTCAGCTAACTTATTTTCATAATTTAATTGAAAAATTAAATTTTTCCAATTAAAACGATGAAAAAAATTTTCTTTTTTATTATTAAAAGAAAGATCAAATAAATTAGTATCTAGATTATACAGTTCACAAAGAATAGACTTGTGATCACTATTATTAATAGTGATGTCTAGTATACAAGCATTTTTTAATTTGCTTCCTAAAAGATTCTTTCACAAAAAAGAAATCAATGGTTGATTTATAATCACCATTTTCATAAGTATGAGAAAATTTATTTAAGAATTTATGAAACGGATTAAAAAGGTTTTTTCTTTTAATTAGATCTTTGACAAGGTTATCAAAACGATTATTTCTTTTAATATCACTATTCCAGTCTCCCATTAAAACTAATTCAGTGGGGGAATCGTCAATAATTGAATCTATCGCGGCCAAATTTTTTTTTAAAATATGCAAGGCGCTCAACTGTTTGATTATCATACGGAAGCCAAAGACCAATAAAAGCAATATCAATTCCGTATTTATTTTTAATTTTTAGTCTTGAAAAATCTGAATGAGAAAAGTCAAAAATTCTAACAAAAATATTTTTTTTAACTAGCCAACATTTACCTTCATAAGGTCTACCATATGACTTTTAATTAAAATTGATGCCCATATCTGACTGGAAAAAAATATTAAAATTATCATCGTATCTGTCATTTATTAAATTTTGTTTATTGGAATTAAGCCAATGCTCACATAAAAAAATAATATAAATTTCTTTTTCAACAAGCTAATCAACTGCTAAATAGTTCGACTTAAAATTTCTACAATTAAAAGAAATTATTTTCATTAATTATCAATGGAAGTATTTAAGACATCCGATGTCTCATCTGTTTCCATATTAGCTATTTTCGCTAAATTTTGAATGTCCTCTTGGGCTGGTCTTTTATTGGGTGTCTTGGTCGGGGATTTTAAGAATGGATAACCGCGGAAATTAGACTGATTAGGAGTTCCTGGGACTGGAGCCAATGGTCTCGTTTCACTTGTATTACTTGAGGCTTTATTGACAATTCTCCTGTTGCCTCTTTTTACAGCATTACTGGCACGTCTTCTTTAAAGGCTGACCTCTGCCAGTAGTACTTTTTTCATTATTTTTATTTGAGCAGGCTGCTATATTTTCAGAGATTTCAGTTTCATTTCTTGTAACATTATCAATTTTCCTATATCTAAAGTCTTGTCTCTTCTCAGTTGCAAAAAAAGTATCGTTTAATTTTGACTCCTTTAGTCCAGTTATTTGGGTCAAGCATTTTATCATCATGATGACTATAAACTTGAACATGAAAGGAGCTATAATTACGATCTTTTGTGTCTTTAGTTACAATTTGTTCAACTTCAGCGAAAATGTTAATGTAATTTTTAAGACTTTCCTCAGTTGTATTTTTATCTTCATTCAAATTTTCATTCTCGACCTTCACACAGTCCGAGTTTAATTTATCGCTTTGATTATAAAAATTGAAATTTTTGAATCTGAATTGCTGACTGGTTAATTTTTTTAAATCAGCATTTTCAGACGTAAGATAATCTAAACGTTTTAGAATTATATCATTTTTTTGTTTCAGTTCATTTAATTCATCAAATAATCTATCAAATAGACGATTAAAATCAGGATTTTTATGGTTAGCTTGACTTCCATTTAGTAAAGAATCATTGTTCGAATAATTTGATAATTTGAATGTTTCACTTTGTGACGATTGAGTTTTTTTAGACTAGAGTCGAGCTTTAAATGTGACCTAAAATACAGTCAACCCTCGTTTATCCGGCCTTCGATAATCCGGCAAATTCGATTGCCGAACAAATTTTCATTTTCCCTTTCCAATTTACATTTAAATCATTAAAAAGTTCTTCAATAATCCGGCAATTTTATGCCGGATTAATTCGATAATTCGGCCAAGCTCATTTACACGCTATAAATAAATTATGTATATTTTTGACTTTTAATTCGGCCAAAACATTTTTTTTTGTTTATTGTTTTCAATTAAATTATATTTTCAAAACAAAAGAAAATACAAAGCTAAATTATCATTATTTTTTAATGATTACCTGGCTGAAAAAGAATTGATCTTTGATCTGATTAAACAAAAAAAATTTTATCATTACGATTATGCAAAAATGACTCAAAAATAATTGTCTGTTCAATAGAAAAATATTGTTACTAATTTCCAAAACAAATTACAAGTTTCTTTTTTACTCTTAAGCGATCTTTTTAAAAATGAGTTAAATATTTTAAATAATAAGATTTATTTTATCTGTTTAAGACAGAATATATTAATAATTTCGTTTCGGGGAAAGAAAAATAAATTGAAAAATTTTTTCTTTAATCCGGCAAAAAGTTTTTTTTCCTAAATGCCGGACTATCGAGAGTTCGGCATTTCCGATAATCCGGCGAAAAAGAGTTTTCCCAATTTGGTCGGATTAACGAGGGTTGACTGTATTGTGCTAATTTTATTCTAAATCTGTTTAAGTTTTTCGAATTATCTTCACCTAAAGCATCAATTATTGAATTTGTAAAATCTACTAGAGTCATTTGAAGAAAGTCTCGAATTGAAGGAAGAATGTCGCATTAAACTTCAGCTGTTCTAAAAATACTACATTTTTTGGCTAAGGAAGCATGTGAAGTTGAACCTTTCATTTTTCATTTACAAAAAATGAAGTGAACAAGCGTTTTGGATGAAAAAGACCAAGAATAATTTATGTTAATTTCAATTTCAAATTTTATTTTTTCTTTTATAAATTTATTAAAACAGTAAAGTAAATAAATTTATATTACTGATCATCTTTAATCACGGAATAGTATCATTATTTTATTTTAGTTTTTGCTGTAATTTATATTTTAAAAATTCTAATTTATTGATAATTATTTATTGTTAAGAAAAAAAGGAAGCATATTCTTAAAAATGACTTTATTGTTTTCCACCGAGAAAGTTCTACATCGATAAAATAATATTAGTGTTTGTTTGATTAACCCTTTATATTAATTTTCCAGATTTATCTCTGAATAAAAAACACTTTAAATAATTAATTTTACTATTTTTTTATGAGAAAAATTTTCTAATCTATAATCTGACACACATTATTTAAGTCTTAATTAAGAGTCTCTACTTCTTGTCTATTTTTATTCTTACTTAAAAAAAAAATATTAAAATTAATTAAGATTTAAAATAACAAAATATAATTGCTTTAATGATGGATTATCCAAAGACAAACAAAAATTTTATACGAATTTTTTGGTGAGAAAAAAAAGGGTCCTACTAAAACACTGACCCCCAATTTTCGAAAAATTCCTGACCCCCACCTATCTCAGTCAAAAAAAATCCTATCGTCATCTTTCATGTGCTCTATACTGTAAAATTTTCTGAACTTTCTGACCCCCAAACTTGTCCGACTAACCCCCAACCGACCCCCATTTTTTTCAAGATATGTATTCAGTTTTTTTCCAGGATGCGTAGTTTTCTTGATATTTTTAAATAAAAAAATTCATACTAATTCAAAAATATGACTCCAAAAATAGAAAATCGACATACCATTAGATTCAAAATTTTCTCAGCTACTCGAATTTAATATTTGTTATTTATATTTATTATTATTTTTCGCGAAAAAAACTCAAATTCATTTTTTTAAATTACTGACCCCCTACTGACCCCCAATTTTATCCGACTGACCCCCAACGAATCCCCATTTTTCTTTAAGAAAATGTCACAAGCTTTCTAAAAATGAATTCTGTTTTTTTCTAGGATGTGTAGTTTTTTAGATTAGTTATATCTCATTTTTAGTAGGGGGTCAGGAGTTTAAATTTGTTAAATAACCTAATTTTCTCAAAAAATAATAAAGATATAAGAAAATAAACTAGATTTTCAGAAAGTTCAGAAAATTTTACGTAAAAGAGCACATGAAAGATGACGATTGGAAACTTTTTGACTGAGATAAGTGGGGGTCAGGAATTTTTCGAAAATTGGGGGTCAGTGTTTTAGTAAGACCCGAAAAAAACCTTTTTTTTTCTTGAGAAAAATTCTCTTGTTAATTTTAACAAAATTTATACCAGGTTAAGCTGTAAAGAAAAGAAAAAAAATTTCAATCTTGAATTTTTAAAAAACAGGCTTGTCTTAAGATGCAAGCAAAAAGCATTATACAGCACGTTCACCAATATTCTCTCTAGAAAATACTTCAAACTTGTCGATTGAAAAAGTTCCAGAAATTGACTGGTATTGGTCTTTTAATCAATCAGTTGACTATACAGCAAAACAAAGTCATTTGGACCCTGATATAAATGTAAGCTGGTTCAAAAAAATTCGAACTATATTATATGATTCAATGTGAAATGCACAAAAAAACGGTGGTCATGGATATAGAATACGATGAGTTATTGTTCCAAGGAAAAAGAAAATACAATCGAGGGCGATTGCTAAGTTTCGACAAGGGTTAGGGGTTTTAGAAAGAAAAACTAAGGAAACCAAATACAAGGGTTTTGGTCTTGTTTGTCAAAAAATTTCAGACTTAGAAGGTGTAAAGTCAGTTAGAATATTGAATCAAGGAAAAGTAAATACATAAAATAGGAAATTTACTCGAAATTAGAATATTTTTTCAAAAGATAAGCGAAAATTAAACATAAAAAAGAACAGAAAGCATATTATAAGACGATCATACAATTCAAAATTAAGTAAAAATTAAGCGAAAATTTCAAAAGAAGTAAGAATGTTTGTTGTCGAGAAAAGAGACGCAAAAACACTTAAACCTCTAATTTTACAACACTGTAATGAGGGGAACGAAATTGTGTCAGATGAATGGAGTTCTTACAACAAATTAAAAAACCATGGATATAAAACAATTAAGAGTGAATCATTCAAAGAATTTTTTAAACCCAATTTCCGGAAAGCATACACAATTAATTGAATGTTTATGGAATGTTACAAAACAAAAAATAATGAGACCATCTGCGTTGTTAAAGTTTCAATTGGCAGAACAATGGTTCAGAGTAGTAATTAAATCAAATTTAATTTTCAGCAAATTTAATCTTCGCGAATAAAAGTCATCTTTAAATTGTAAACAGAAAGAATTTTATAAACCAAATTTTATTTGTTAAGTTCTGAGCTTTTTGAAAATCAAATTTGAATCGTAAGCGATTTGCAAAGCAAATTTGAATTCAAGCCAAATTCGAAATTCTAAATTTAAATAAAGCAATGCATCATAGTGTTAATTCAAATTTTTCTGAATTTTAAATTTAAATTTGTTATTCCATTAAAAACAATTAAAAAAATTAAATGCTTGTTATATTTTTTTAAAAATGCTTATCTAAGATAAAAAGTTGATTTGTCAGGTTTAAAAAATACAAAATTATCTATTGAAACCCTGATAGTTTTAAGCTAAAATTTACGAACAAAGTTTCTCTTTTGATGTAAAGAATCTAAAAAAAAAGAATCCCTAAATACAGTACAATTCAATTCAAAGTTAACGACCTGTTTAAAAACTGTTTATGTTTTCGTTAACTTTGTTCCGAATTGGACTGTACTCCAAAAAATTTTTTTAAAAGAGTTGTAGGTGATTTTCCTGTTTGCTTGAAAATAAAATTAATAATAGAGAAAGAAACGTCAATTTAAGTCAATCAAACAGACAACAATAATTACACTTAACAAGGGGTTATGAGAACAAAAAAAACATAAACTCGGTCAAATCAATTAGATAACCCTTGTCAGAATCTCATATTAGATCTCATTGAGATTCTCGGTTACCAAATTCGCATGAGATATCAGCTATTAGTCTATATAAACGATATGAGATCTTCTGAGATCTCATGAGAAATTGGTAACCAAGATTCTCATGTGAGATGTTGACAAGGTAAGGTATTATATAATCTAGAGCCTTAAAAAATTTTGAGCCTTTAGAATTCTAGAAATAAATTATAGAAAACTATCTCATTATTTTAAAGTTTTTTTTAGAATTTTTGTGTTCCGGCTACAGTTGTTCCATCTGATCAACTTTTTTAGCTGCAAGTAATAGTGTTTCAGATAGGGGCAAAAAATTAAAATCAGTGAATGTAAAAAATATGATGGTCAATTAACCTTAAAAGCAAATTTATTTTGTTTATATTAATTTAAATATTCATAGCAGAATTCAATTTAATTTTTATTCGCAAAATTTTTTGTAATTCAAATTTAAAATCCAAATTTATTTCAAATTGAATAGTTAATTTGAATTTCGAGTTAAAGTAACTGCGCAGTTATATCACGACATATTTAAATCACAATTAAGTTATTTCACAAAAAAATGCC
>NTPY01000531.1:896882-920124 GCA_002922825.1 Brachionus calyciflorus
GAATTGTCTTTGAATATTCAATATTCGATTTCATCACTATCTTATACGTGGTTGTATTGGGGTTCTTATATTAATAAATAAAACTATATGTATGTTTCGGTAATACTTTATTAATCCAACAATTATAATAATAATAATCTATATATATAATGTATAGTTTCCTTGAACGTTGGAGCTTTCAACGTTCAAGTACACTAAGAAGGGACTTGGAACATTTGAGAGTGAGACGTAATCGTTGACCGATTACATAATCATCAAGCCAAAATTAATAAAATTTAAAGCTATTTTTTCAAAAAATGCATAAAAATAAATCCTTTATGATAATTGATTTAATATTTTTTATTAAGAAAAATTCCTAAAAAAAAAATAAAATTGTTGTTACTTTGAAAAAATAGTACCTTGTGTAAAGAGTAAAGTAAAATAGACAAAAGATTGTGAACGGTTTGTTGCATAGCTAATCATATCGACAACCATAGTTTGGCAATTAGCGTCATAACTTCCAATTGGTATAAACGAATATTTTTTCTTTTCTAATTCTCTCGCATGTTTTCTTAATTCCTCTTGAGTTCTTACAACATGTTTCTTCGAAAATCCCGTATACAACCATTCAAGTTTAGACTTCAAGCTTTGTGAATTTACAACTTCGATTTTAAATTTACTTCCATCAAACGAGTCAATAACTAAATCATAAATAATACCATTGATCATTACAGCAGCGTGATTTATATTTATACCAGGTATAATTGATTGATCAACATATCTAAGAATACTTGAATTCAAAGGTCTCTCTCCTACCCAAATACCTTCACTATTGTTTAAACTTTTAGCCCATGTTTTACGAAGCGAGTCTCCATAACCATCATCGAATTTTAAATTTATTAATTCAGATAAAATTTGACTCTTTTCTATTACCGGTTCTTTTTTAGAAAAAGCTAATTGAAAAGTTAAAATCAAAAAGAGAAAAATTTTTATAAACATTTTTTCAAGTCTGAGATTTTATTTTTTTGATTTTTTCATAAGATTTTATAATAAAAGAAAAATTCTAGAATCTTTATTACGAAGGATGAAAGGAAGTTGAAGAGTTATTTTACAGATATTTTTTCATTGTTTAACACTAAAATCTCTTTAGAATTCAATTTTAGCATCTGTTTTAGATTAAAAAGAAAAAATTTCTTTAACTTTAAACTATCTCCAAAATTATGCAATTGCTTTTCTACAGAACCAATTTCAGCATATTCATTCTCACTAATTTATAAGCATGAGAAAAGAATTAATCATTAACTGTTTTTTTGAATGTGGCGTTACTTGAAATTCTATGTACTGAACTCTGGAGTCATTTTGATCTTGAATTGACTTTTTTATATAAATTTCAATTTTAGAATTATTTTTAGTTAAGTAATGAATATTTCCTCTTCTTCAATAATCACCACATCATCATTTTACTCGAAACTTGAAAAAAAATCGACTTAAAACTAAATTTTCACTTTTTAACCATGCATTTAAACCAGACAATAATTAATAAAAATTTAGAATTTATTTTTTTTATTTAAAATGCGGTATTGAAACTGAAAATTTAGTTTTAACACCACATTATATAGATAAATCTTAGTCTTCGAAATACTTATTGTTAAAAGAATTAAGAGAAATGTTGCTAACCCATCCGGCTTTTGATAGTATTAATACAAATTTAGAAAAATTAGCCGCTGAATATAATATTAAGATTTTTTTCTACCCTAAATATTATTTCGAGCTTAATCTCATAAAAGGAGTTTGGTATGATTTAAAGAATTTCATTAGACGAAATAATGGTCAAGATTTTGACAAGTATTTTAGGTTAATTTGCACCTCATTGGACCAATATGAAAATAAAAAATTAGGAATAAAGCTTTGGAATAGATTCTGGAAGGCTCTTGAGATGTATGAAAATAATTCTAGTTATCACGATGTTCTTTAAACACTTTTCGGTGCAAGGTTACCACAAAAATAAAATATTAATACAAGTTAGATCATTTTTTTTTAAATTATTAAATAAATCAACCAAAAAATGAATAATTTTTTGAAAAAAAAAAATAAAAAATCATTAAAATAATGCTTATTTTTAATTCAAATTAAAAAATAAAAAATAGGATTTGCTAAAAATAAATTTAGTAAAAGCTTTGGCCTTTTTTAAATTCAGGTAAAACATTTTTTTACTTTGGTAATTTTAGGGAAATTTACTTAAATAAGAGTACATTTTGGTAAAATACAAAAATCGTAACATTACTTTATTTAAAAGTCAAAGGTCGTACTTAGAATTTATGACTTTTCGAGTTTTGATCGTTCCTGTCCTAAATTAAAAATTTCTGCAATATCATTCTAGATAAAATGAAAAGTTTTCATAAGCTAGATAAAAAAGCATTCAACATTCTTATTCAGCTCTTTTTTTTCAAATAGAATAAACTTTTTAAAGTCACTTGAAGAAAAAAATGAATAAAAAATGCTGATTAATTTTTTACGTCAAAATAAATAAAGACACCTAGATATTCACACTTAAAAAGGGCGACTAAGACTAAAGCAACTACATGAACAGTATAAGAAACAACAACAACAACAACAAAATATTTCAAATAAATTAATTAGAAACTAGAATGTTCTATTTTTGCAATTGAAATTTTTCTTATTTTCTTTAATTATATAATAGCAATTTTTTGCAAGCGTCGCAAGTCAATGTCAATCGAAATAAGCAAAAATTTAAAAAAAAAGAATAAAAATTTAAAAAAAAATTGTCTTTAAATCGACACCCATATTTAAAATAAGAAGATATTTTTAAGATTTTCACAAAAAAAATCCTTTATAAATTTAAACTTTTTTATTTTTAAATTATTTAAATTAAAAAAAAAATCTTTTCTTAAAGCTTAAATTAGATATTTTAATAAAAAAATGAGCTATCAATTACCAAGTTTACCATATGATTATCAAGTATTGGAACCATTTGTCGATAAAGAGACAATGAACATTCATCATACTAAGCATCATCAAGCTTATGTAACAAATTTGAACAATGCCACCAAGGACACAGATCTTGTTGCTATTATACAAAATATTAAAAATTATCCAGTTGCTGTTAGAAATAACGGAGGTGGTCATTATAATCACAGTTTGTTCTGGAAATGGATGGCACCTGTTGGTTCTTCAAATGTCGCCCCATTCGGAGCTGTAAATTTTTGACTTAAACAATCTTTTTTATTTTAATTTTTATCTAATTTTAAATTTTAGTTGAAAGATAAAGTCGAAAGCACTTTTGGCTCAGTTGATGAAATGAAAAAAAAATTCACCGATGCTGCTTTGACTAGATTCGGTTCCGGTTGGGCTTGGTTAGGTGTTAAAAATGACGGAACACTTGCAATCACATCAACTGCCAATCAAGATAATCCATTGATGACTGGTGTTGCTGAAGTTGAAATGATTCCAATTCTTGGTTTGGATGTATGGGAGCATGCTTACTATTTAAAATACCAAAACCGTCGTGCTGAGTACATTCAACAATGGTGGAATGTTGTCAATTGGGATGAAGTAGTTAGATACTATGATGAATTTGCCACTAAAAATCAGCCAGTACCAATCCAATGAATCGCAATTTCCAAATCTAAAATTTAGATTTTTTAGTTTTGTCTTTTGTATTTGTTTTTTTAATCGGTTTAATTCGACCAAAAGACACGTTTTTTCCTTTTATTTTAGTTTTAAAATAAATGTCAATATATTTACTGTTTAAAAAAAAACTGCTAAAAATTCTTATTTCCAAATATCTAGCAATTTTTAAGAAATCGAAAACAATTTCCAATATGCTTAAGAATTTTTCAAATAAATCGAATACTTGATCTTAGTTGAGAACTTTTTGAAAAAAATTAAAATATAAATTCACTTATTTTCTAAAAGCTTTTCGAAGAATTCGATCAAAGAAACATTTCGATGTTAGAAATAAACCAATTCAACTATAATAACGGCTATATTAATTTTACTATCTTGTTACCGTAAATATTTGTTTTTTAACGTCGCTCTAAAAGTCCGAAAACTTAAAAAACCCGCTCTATTCAATTTTCAATTGAGTCTAAAAACTATTTTTTGTATGGCACTAAAGCAAAGTTTTCGGGCTTTTAGTGCGACGTTTAAATAAAAATATTTATTTTTGTTTCCCAAGCCATAAACCATAGTTTTATTTTCGGTGTTTTCGAAGCCTGATTACTCCCCTTAATTATGAAAAATTCGGACTCAAGTGATTCATTTTTGAAGGAGACGTTATTGACTATTATATTTACTAATCATTTGATAAAGAGATGATAATTACCTAGACTTCGTTTGTTCTGCAATCTATTTTTACCGAAATAACCTAAAACATGTACTTTAATTGATTCATCTTGACTTAAAATAATTTTAAAATCTAAAGATTGGTCAAGTTGTTGATAAAATTCAGTTTTTATTTCAAGAGTTATAGTTTCTTCCATTCAGTCCTTTAGCAGTAGATGAAAGCTTATAGTACAGTAGTGCTGATTAATTTGTAACGTGACGTCATATGACGTCAGATTTTTCTCGTCATATGACGTGATTTATAGCTGATTTTAGATGACGCGATATGACGGCTGACGTCAGATGACGTCAGATTTTATAGGTTTTTGACCGTCAGATAGCGTCATATGGCGACATTTAATGTCATATGACGTCAGATGACGTCACGTTACAAATTAATCACCACCACTGTAAATAAATTCATAGAACTACAAAAAAAGGTAAAAACCTGGTGACCAATAAAAGCATAGCATGTTTACTTTGGCTATGCTCATAAAAAGGAGTTTTCAAGTGATTTGTTCAACTTAGGTAATTATTTAGTCAGTAAAATAATTTAAACCAAAACTTTCAACATGCAGGTAATTTTTTCTCTTGATAAAGCAACATTATTGTTACTAGATATAATAAATTTTGAAAATTCAATTTAAAAATTATTTTTGGAAAATTACTGAAAAAATTACTCTTTGCTTTTTTTCTTTTTAAATAACAATTAATTCACAAAACTTTTATAGAATTTTATAGAGAATAAATCTATCTTAAACGTGTGATTTTAGTATTTTAAACTTTTTGTTACTAAAATGAGTTAAAAAAATTTTAGAAAACTAGGGTTTATGATTTGAGGGAACCTTAGTTTATTTTAGCTTCTTTAAAATTGCCATATTAAAGAAGTGAGCGTCACTTTCTAAGATAGAGTCATCCTTTAAGCAAATTAAACAGCAATAAGAAAAATTTTATTTTTTCAAAGTTATCTGAAAAATTAATTGCTAGCAAGTTTCTATTAGAACTCCATAAGAAGTAAACATATATTTTTCTCAAAGATCCTGATTCGACTTCTCTCTCGAAAACATATGAGAGCATGTTTATCTTAACTCAAGAGATATTCTCCATTTTTACTAGAAGTTTCCATCAGACATATCTTTTTTATCTAATTGACTTTCAACGAGTACTTACTCATCAGATTTTTACCATCTTAAATTTAAAAATAATTTCTTTTTAGGTTGAATTGTATATTAATAACTTAGTGACTTAAATGTCTATTTTTAGGAAATTATTTTAAGATACTTATTTATTTTAAAATTAAATTTTTGGCGATCGTATTAATCAGATATAATTTTTAGAGTCTATTTTGCAAAATAAAAAATGCATTATCTCATTTTAGCCTTATTATTTTCAAGTTTTTCATATTTAAAAACAAGTGGTAAATGTTTGTCATCTCTAAGTTTAAACCCAACTCGTTTTTACAGTCCATTCTTTTTTAGCTGTCATCAAAATTTAAAAAACTCGCTTAAAAATTTTGGTAACTAAATTTGAAAAAAAATTATTCTAATTACTTGGGATAAGCTTTTTATTTAAAGAAATTAGTTTTGAAGAGTTTCGCGATTCTCTTCTTGTCAACCATTTTATTGCTCCGTCTTTTGACCAATATACAAATTTTACTTCTCTCGTAAACACGGCTATAAGCTCAAAACGTGAAGCAGCGATGTTTCTAGCACAAATTATTCACGAATCTATAGGTTTAAGATTTAAAAAAGAAATAGCATGTGTTGAAACTGGATGTCCAGGTTCATATCATATTACGCCAGGAATAGGTATACCTGGTAGATTTTATTATGGCCGTGGATATATTCAACTCGTAAGTATAATTAAAATTTAAAAAAAAAAATTTTTTTTTTGATCTAATATATTAAGACTTGGGACTTTAATTATGAAGCAGCGAGTTTTGATTTATTTAATGATGATCGTTTACTAGTTAATCCGGATCTAGTAGCTGAAAATGAAGAGATTAGTTGGTCAACAGCTTTTTGGTTCTGGGAGAGGCATGTAGCGACTGATCCAAATGTAAAGTTGGGTAAATTCGGCGCAAGTACAAATCATATAAATGGATTTTTAGAATGTAGAGGAGAGAATTTAGATAGAGCAAGAAAAAGATTTGAATTTTATAAAAAAATTTTGAAAATTTTTGGATTAGACGAAACACCAGACGAATCAGGATGTTATAATTAAATAAAATTAATTTTTTGTCAAAATAACAGTCGATCCGAGCTATAATGAAATTATACAATGAACTAAAATACCGTTTTGCCTCAAATACAAGTGCATTCCTCAAACGATTTCTTCTATTCGAAATTTTTTTTCACAAAAAAAGCCTCTCAAATAAAAGAAATTTTCGCAGTATTTTTTATATTTATATTTATAAAATTTTTTACTCAAATAGTAGCAACTTTTTTCTATTTTTGGTTAAGATTCAGGAAAATCGTAATCTACACCTATGAAAGTCTAGGAAAGCCAATTTTTAGGGGAAAGTTTTTTCACTAAAGGGATTTAAAGAAAAAAAATTAATTTTTGACAAAACAAAACTTGGTTGACTACTGGGAATATTTTAGGCGGTAATAAGCCAAAAAAAATTAAGAACTTGTAAGAAGCTTTTATGTGAAAAAAATTTTCTTAAAAGATGAAAAAGATTTCCATTAAAAAGTAAATGACCCTAAATGTGAATTTCTCATAAAAGCATCTTACAAGTTCTGATTTTTTTTGGCTTATTACCGCCTAAAATATTCCCAGTCAACCAACAAAGGTTATAATTACGGTTGATCTTATTACAAAGAAAATTTTCATTTCTAAAAAAATTTTGATTTGGCGCCGTTAACTTATTTTTTAATAAAAATAAAAAAAATAATTTTTTTTGATAAAATTCTCAAAAAAAAAATTTTATGTTCTACATTTTTATTTGTTTAATTATTTAATTTAAATTAAAAAAATAATGAGCAATAAACTTCAGCACCCAGTGTTCAAAAACCACAAATGTAAAATATGTAAAGTAATATCGAAATCATCTAAAAAATCTCTAATACAACTAGAAGAACTAAATAATCAAATCAAAAATCTAAATACTAACAATAATAGCAACAAATGTTTCAATCGAAATTACAACATAGACTACGTATCTTTGACCTCGTTGAACAAAATTCAAAGCTCAAAATGCAAATCACAACGCAATGAAATATACTCGGATTCAATTGACCAAGAAAATTTGACACATTTCAAAAGAGCTTCAAATTTTTATTCCCTCAAAATAATTCTAATTATTCTATTACATTATTTAGCGTTACTTTTCTACGTAATAACTATTCTTAGACATTCGGACGAGTATTTATTTTATAAAAATTTAACAGATTGGCAAATTTATTTAAGTTATATTGGTTTTTTGGTATTAATTTTAATGTTTCCGAGTCTGAGATCCTTGAGACCATTCAACTATTTAATATTTATTTTTTATACTCTAATACAAGCTACATTTTATTGGTATTTTAGCTATAAATATAGAACAATATGTGTATTGTTTTTTTTAATTATAATAACACTGGGTCAAATGGCATTGATAGCTTTTTGTTTTCAATTAAAATTTACTTTGTGTTCAAGGCCCGTCATACCCTATCTTTATATTTATTTTGTTCTTGTTTCAATTATTTTAATATTTCTAGTTATTTATGTTTATTTAAAACATTTTTTTATGAGTGTATTTGAGAGTTTGAGTCTTGAGACTGAAATCGGTTTAAATGAGGCTTTTGTTAGTTTAGTTATAGCGTTTATTTTTCTTTTCTATGAAATTTTCGATTTGCAATTGATATTGGCAAATAAATTTTCCGATCAAACTACATGCGAACAAAGTATATTTGCCAATGCTTTTGATTTACTTACTGTTGATTTAATTAAAATTTTACTTGTTTTTAATAATCAGCTTTTAAAAATTGCTAAATAAAATTTTTAAACAAATTTTATTATTTTTGGGACACTTGAAAAAAAAAAACCGTCAAATTTTTTAAAAACATCAGCTGGGAGTTTTTCATTGATGTTAATTATTGTTTCAAAAAATAGCTTTTCATATAAGATAGAGGAGGTCTAGAGCTACAAAACAATATGTTTTTTTCATATCTTTGAAGGATTTTTAATGGAATTTTTAAATATCTTGTAAAACTCAAAAAACATGGACTTCCCCACAACACCCCCTTATTTTAACATTGACACCCACATAGAAAACCACATATTCTGATCTCGACGAGTTCTCTTTAATCATATTTGTTTTTGTATAGAATTTACGTTTTTTTAGAAAAAAAAAACTGATTTAAAATGAATACATATGATGAAGTCCTATCTCCCGAAATCATCCTCAAAAAAAGGTTCCCGACAAGAAAAATAAAAAAAAATTAATTTTACCCAATTTATAAATTGAAAAAGGAAATATTGTGTAAACTCACAAGTGTTTTTGACCAGCAAATACTGACGAAAATATAACATTAAAAATTTCTTGTAACTGCTTGCGTTAATAGAATTAGACCTTTAAACTTTAAAGAAATTTCAAGTTAAATTTTGGTATTTTCAAGGTTTCTTCTTACCAAATATTTTTACTTGAAATTTATTTTCTTTGAAGATGTTTGCAAAGGTTTTGTAACAGTCCGTCATATGACGTCATATTTCGATTATTCTTTTCCGACAGTGAAATATCTAATTTCTAAATGGAGATCTTCAGATGATCTTCCTCACGAAAATTTTTTTCCTCACTTATTTACAATAATGAGCGAATCTTAATAATTTTGATCTATTCCATAAACTGAACATGGATAATCATCAAAAGAAGGGACTTTGCTACCAGTTCAGTCTCATATGATTATCTCTTAAATTATTGATTTATTTTTTAAAATCAGTTTTTGATACGGCATCCAAACGAAATCAATCATTCATTTTTTTAAGGTTTTGAAATATTTTTGTGTTGAAGAGATATTTTTTTTTGAAATTTGTACTTAAAAGTTTTTAATTTGTGGTGAAGAGATTTTTTTAATAAAAAAGGTTGATTTTGTAGCGAAAAGTTTCAGGATGTGGGGAAGAGTGTTTTTATTGTGGGGAGAAGATTTTAGTTTGTGGGAATGAGGGAGACCCAATTTTATTAAAAAAAAGAAAATATGTGATCATGTCATTTGACGTCATATTACACTTGGTATAGAATCAAAAAAAAATTCCCAATAAATGACGTCTAATGACGTTTTGAAATTCAAAAATGGTGTCATATTACTGACTGTTACAAAAGCTTTGCCATCACTGTAGTTGGATGCTTTTTATAGCTAAAAATCACACAAATTGTGTATTACAATTTTTTATAAATACCGTAAAACATTGCTTATAGTCCCAGGGGCTATATCCGGAAAATGACTAGGGTTATATGTGAAGTTACTGGGAGAAAGGTAGTAAATAACTTTATTAAAAATGTGCTTTGTCCCAGGGGTTAAGTAGAAAATTAATTTAAAAATGGGATGAGGTTGTCAAAAATTTTATCAATTTTGTTTTTAAAAAATTCTAATAAAGCATAATGTGAAAGTATTCAAAGTTTTTGATGCCTCATGGGGCTAAATAAAAACTTGGAAATAAATACACTGGGTTAATATAAAAATTTAAAGAAAAAAATTTTAAGCGCAATTTTAATTTTTTTTTAATTTTTATTTTTACCCTGGGGCTAAATTGAATTTTAATTGAAAAAAGTATGGGGTTATACCCGAGTTTAATAGGGATGGGGGATCATCAAAAAATAGTAGAGCCCCGGGGCTATAAACAAGGTTTTACGGTATTTTCTTCTAAAATAAGGTCTAAATGTTGTCTTAGAATCAGATTTTGGGCGTGTTTGTAAGGTAGAACCAAATTCATTTTAAACAATTTCACTCCAAATATATTATGAGAACATGATTTTTTTGTTTTAAATAACAGAATAAAAATTAAAAAATTTTCCTTCTACGAGGGAAAATTTTTCGAGTAGAAGAAATCTTTTGTTAGAGCTCACTTGCTATAATATGAAGAAACTTAATATATTTTTGTAGAGATATTTTGAAAATATATCTACAATATGTTGAAAATATTTTCTGATTCCAATGACTAAAATAAAGTCATAAAACAGCGCACTGACTAACTGCTTTAACGCTTGATTAGTTAAATTTTTGCACAATCAATCTTGATGTTAGATTTTGTTTTCAATTTACAAAGAATCATTTTTTCAAGTAAATTGATTGAAGTAATTAATTTTTCCAATTTTACCACTGAAGCGAATCATAAATACTTATTTGAATTGTAAAAGCCTGATTCTGCTTTAAGAAAAAAAAAGTTGTAATTAATTAAGAATTTTCCATTATTTTAGCTTACTATAAATATAATTAAGAAAAAAAAATTTTTTAAATCAGAATTATTTAAATTTAGAAATGTCTTTTGGATACGGTTTACCTTCTTCATTTATGGGTCCGTTAGCGTCTTCTTATGGTTCCCAATTAGCGGGTCATTTTGGCAATTATGCTAGTGCCATACCAGGTTACGGTTTATCATCACAAATTATGTCCAATCCATATGTTAGTTCAAGTTTAACACAACAATTACCATTCGGTTTAAACAATAGTTTAGGATTGAATAACAGTGCTTATAATGGTTTATCAAACCCATTAGTAAACTATGGACTTAATTCTTTAGGTATAGATTCGCAATCCTTTGGAAATAATGGTTTGGTTTCTTTAGGTATGAACACAATACTTGGAAACGGAGGTGGATATTTTTAATTTTTTATAAATCCTACTTGGGTAATTTTTTGTAACTTAAATTCTCTAAAATAAAAGAAGTTAATTAAGATGCAAAATTTGAAATCAATATTTTTTTAATAAAAAACAAATTTACGATGCTTTTTTTTTAATTTATCAAATTTAAAAATTCTAATGATTACTAAACAACTGGCTTAAATAAGATTCGATTATACAACACAGCTGGCATGTTAAAGTTTTTTTTTAAAACCTGTTGGCCAACCTGTAAAAAATTGTTCGATTTTAATTGCGTATTTAAATTAGACTTTCTTTAGTGCTGTGCGAATTTGCAGAAAAAAATTTTTTAATCGCAAAAATCTCTGAATTCGCTGCAAATTTGCACGCCATCAAAAAGAGCCTGTAATTTAAATACCAGTAAACTACACAATACTTAACTAAGGACCAAATAAAAAATTGAAAAATGCGAATTTAAATTTTTAAATGATATTTTTTTCGAGAGAAAGTCAAATTTAAAATTTTATCCAACATTTTTTTCCTAAGAATAATTTTGAAAAAAAAAATAAGTTTAATTTTTTAAGTTAACAATATCGGCATTGTGAATTTTGGTACAAAAAACAGTACAAAAATAATTGAACTTAAATAAAAAATTAAAAAAACATCTCTGCAATGGAAAAAATATGCAGCTAAGTGCAACTTCATAAGTTGCAGCTTATAAGAGAGTCTGCAAAATCTTTGCATTCTGCATAAAAATAAAATTTGAAAAAATAATTTTTTAAAATGAATATTTTAATTAACAAGGTAACAAAAGAAATCCGAATTATCAGATTAAAGGTTTTTAAAATGCAAAAGTAAGCTAAATAGTTTTATTTCATTATTAAGAAAATTTAGAAATAAAATAAACCTGTTAAATCTATCTTTAATTAAATTTCATTTATTTTTGGAGAATGCAGAGATTTTGCAGACTCTCTTATAACTTATGAAGTTGCACTTAGCTGCATATTTTTTCCATTGCAGAGATGTTTTTTTTAATTTTTTATTTAAGTTTAATTATTTTTGTACTGTTTTTTTTTGTACCAAAATTCACAATGCTAACAATCTCCGAATAAAAGCAAAAATCAAGTTTTACGAAAAAAAAACATCATGCCAAAATTAAAATCAGCATTTTTTGAGAATTTATTTAGAATTTTTTTTATCTTGATACTTAGTTCAGTACAGTATCGTTTAGTGCGGTACGATTTGGTATTTTTTCATCGGCTTTGCTGTAATATAATTGCTAGACATAAGTGCTTGAGACATAACAATATCTTATAACGACCCTCCTGACCTATTGTGGGGATTCCTATTCAAAAATCGGAAAAAAAATAAAATTCGTGAACGAGTATTTCGAAAAAAATTAATTAAATTTTACATGTGACACAAACAAAAAGCAATAAAGAATACGAAACAGGCTAAAAGACTTAGACTGTGGATTTCCGTTTCAAACGCTAACGACAACCAGTTAAGTTCTGCCATCAAAAGTGAAAAATCGTAAAATCGAAATCTTACAAATAAAAAAGTTGTGAGTGTCTCAAGCCTAAATGAAGACGAGTTTTTTTTTTCAAAGAGAAAAAAATGAATAAAATTTTTCAGCTATAAAAGGCAATTAAAAAAATAATTTATCAAAAAATCCAAGATTTTATTTAAAAATTAGAAAAAAAAACTTATTTTTATAATGTAAATAAAGTGTAATAAAATCTAGCTCTATTTGCTTTCATCTGTTTGTTCGGGTTGATTTTCTTTATTTGAGCTATCTTCCATTTTTTTCTTTCGCTTAGATTTTTCTTCTTCAACAATTTTAAAAAAGTCTTTTTCAGCTTTTTCAATCGGATCTGCCTCTTTCAAACCACTTTCTTCAACTGGCTCATCTTTTTTCTCTTTATTCTATGTCAAAAATTAATTTCCATTTTCAAAGTATAAATAATCAACAAAAAAAACAAATTTACTTCGGCATTATCATGAGCTGCACCAGCTTTTTCTTTTTCCTTTAGCTTCAACTCACGATTTCTAGCTTCTAGAATTTTTTCACGTCTCGTTTCTCTTTCAAACATCTTAAAAATAAGCAAAAATTTTACAATCATTGCGTTAACATTTTAAATTGGTTAAATTTTACAGTTGAGACTAAATTTTTTTCATTTCTTTGCAAAGTGCATAAGTTATCAGATAATTCCAAAAGAGTAATTGTTCCCGATTGTGAACCAGTGGCTATCAAACGACCATGCTCTTGAACTTTTAGACAATGTAATGGTTCATCACATACCTGAATATTTAGTGTTGGATCGTTTTGTTTGAATATAAAATCCCAAACATCTAAAGTACCGTCCATTTTTGTTGTAAAAAATACACCTGGTCTAACTGGCGACCATTGTGCATCTGATAAATAAGACATATGAAATCTTTGTATAAAAAAATAAATAAAAATATTTCAAAAAATTTTAAAATATGAATTTTAGACATGGATTAAAGGGTCTTTTCATTTTATTATTATGTAAAACACTAAGATGACTTTTTAAGTTTTGACATCTATCATATTTCTATATTTGAAAAATTATCTCGATTGAATTTAACATTTTTCATATGTTTAACTTACCAATGAGTATTTTCTTATTTAAGATTAAGAGGTTTTTATTTTCTTTTTTAGGATGAAAAAAAATTTCACTCAAGTTTTTATAATAAGTTTAAGTTTTTAGTTTAACTACCTTAATCGCTATAATTCATTCATTTATTAAATTCATTTAATTCTAAAAACTTTTGAGTTAACGAAAACATGACGTATTACACATTTTTTAAACGGATTCAAAGCATTTTCTAAAAAAAATCGACACAACGACAGTCTGTTTAAGGCGTTGTTTAAGAGTATCTTAAGAGATTTTAAACAACCATTGATTGAATTCTTAAGAGGTGTTTAAAACAATGTTTATTGCTTAAGCAAAAAATGATATTTATTAAAAACATTTTTATGTTTAAAACTTGCTTAAGACGTTTTTCATAGGATGTTTAAGACCGTCTTAAGATATGTTTAAAAACATGTTAACTCAGTCATTTTTGAAATATACTGTATTAATTCTCTCATGCTCTCATGGCTAATTTTATTATTTTTTAACGCAAAAAACGTTTAAACTTTACCGTAAACCTTTGCCTACTACTTTTAGAGTTAATCTAAAAATTGAAAAAAAAATTAGAAAAAAGATTAGAGTTATTTCTAAAAATTTACTCCAATTTTAAGATTAACTCTAATAGAAAAAGTATAGAAAAAAAGTTCAATTTGACATATCTTCTAAAAAAATCAAATGAATTTTAATAACATTGTTATCGATGGGAAATTTTCCATAAAGAATTATCCCAAAATTTAATCTTACCCCTCAGAATAGTAGACAAAGGTTTACGATATTTCCCTGTTTTATTTAGCGAGTGTTTAAATACTGTTTTTAGAATGCCAAACGTTATAGTTAAATCACAAAATGCTACTTGTTGATACCAAAATAGTAAAAATTTTTGATTTTTAAAACACAATAATTTCCGGATCTGATTACATAATCTTTAAGGGCAAAAGTTTGTTTAAATTTAGACGTAGATAACGTGTAAATTAATTCTAAAAAACAGTGGAGACTTATATTTAGATTCGAATTTTGAATAGTTAGGAACGGATTCAAAAAAATAAAAAAATAAATTTTACTTAGTCCACATGATGCAATCATCTTTGATTTCTTCAGACCAAATACGAGCAGTCCAATCACCAACAGATAAGAAATTTTTCGGAAAGAACGGATTTCTTTGTAGAGAATAAACTGGTCCATAATGACCAGGGTAAATATGCGCTATTTTTTCAGCATCAGATTTACCACGTCTATTACAATTAATAATTTGACCTTGTTCTGTACCGATCATAAATTTAGTCGGCATTGTTGGCTCATACTCTAAGACCATTGCACCTAAAGCATTCTTAATATCTCCTTTTTTCTCCGGGTCCAAAACTAAAGTCTCAATTGGATCTTGTAGTTTTCTATAATCCCACCATAAAACTTGACCATCAGTACTCGATGAAAAAAATTCAGATCCAGTTTTTGACTGAACCCATAAAGTACGATAAGCAGGGTCCCTATGACTTTTTTCAATGAGTGAAATCTCTACAGGTTGACTTCCTTTACGTGTATCAAATATACACACTTGACCATTATAACAACCACCAACTAATACATGTGTATCTTTGGGATTAAATTCTATACAAACTAATGGTGATATTGGTTTGAGAGTAAGCTCGGGTTTATTTGGATTCTCAACATCCCAAATATATGAGTCAACACAGGCTTCCGATCGAGCTTTTTGAAATTCTAAATTGCAGTATGAAGCTGCTATTTTTTTGGGTCCATCAATATACCAAGAAATGTGATTCGCTGTACGTTTAATTGGATTCGGATCACGGAAGACATTTATTGTCTTTGCTGAAGGCAAATCTTCTACTTGATCTTGATCCATTTCGCTAAAATAAGTCTCATAAATGTCAATGGCATTGTTTTGTTTGATAACATGCTCCATTGTTTTGCCTAAGTCTACAATTGTATTCATATAAGCTTCGTCTTTTTCAACTTTTTTACGATAACGAATAGTTTGCTCAGGCTCAAATGGATTGACATCTTTTGGCCAACCACCTTCGACATGATTGATACTTCGATTCTCAGTTTCGAATCGAATTGTATTTACTTCATGTTCTGAATACTCTTTTGAGACTTGTATGCCGAAATCTATCGGGTTTTTCGACATAAAATTTTGACTTGCTGTTTCATCAGGCATTATGTTTACGTGCAATTCGGCCGGTCGGTCCATAAAGTGACATTGTCGACCGAATTCGGCACGTTTTTTCGTATAAACATAAACTATTTCCATTTTTAATTGTCAAAGCTGCCTAATTTAATATTTGAATTTTTTTAAAAAATGGTATAATCTAAGGCCAATCTGTATGTTTCAATAAATTTTTTTTCAATTTTGAATACTAGGAAAAAGGTACATAAAGAAAAAAAGGAAAAATATAATTATGATGTTTTTTTTTCTCTCTTTTTTTTTGGAGTAGTTGCTATGGAAATCTCTATGTTAAAGCCTCCAATAATAATATACAAAATAAACGCTTAATTTTTTCTAAAGTGAGAATAATTACGAAAAAATTAATTTATTAATTTTGTAAGAGCCTCAGCCTGATGGGGTCCTTTTGGTTAAAAGAGAGTTGACCATATTTTGAGTCAATTTTCTTCTAACCAAAATCTAAATTCTTATCAATTAAAAAAATATTTAATTTTTTTATAGATAAAAACTTTTTTTATAAATTCAAAAGTAATTCGAAAGATGTTTTAAGGCTTTGATCAGTCAATTTGGCATTATGTTTTATCATTATGATTTTGAAAAAATTCAAAAATGATAAATTTTAGTTTCTTTAAATTTTATTCCTCCATTGGCTAAGTGAATTTCTGTTACTAAAATATAAACCGCTAAAACTTTTTTTCTGAATGAAAAAAATTTATTCTCTATATTGAACCAGAATGTACACATTTTGTACATTTTTTATCCAACCTTTGCAAAGGCATTGCAATTTATCTGCAAAATACATACCATTAAAAAGGATTAGAAAATAATTTGTGCAATTTTAGCAGAGACTTTGCAGAGAAAAAAATGTGTACATTCTCTAAATGTGTCATTAAAAGCTTTGCAGAGTGATTTTTTCGGTAAAAAAAAAACAAAAAATCAAAATACTTTAACATGCCGACTAAACAATGGTTTTAAATAGATAAATAAATTTAAATTTTCTTTTTGATAAATTTTTTTATTATCAATTGATTTTTTATGTTTTTATGTATTTTTACTAACTTTGTGGTTTTTTTCTTTCTATTTTTCTTTTGTTTTCGAGTCTATGAGACTTGATTTAATTTTCTAAATAAATAAATATATCGTTTTGTAGCTCTATATCTCCTCTATCTTATATTAAAAAGTTATTTTTTAAAACAATAATTAAGATCCATGAAAAACACACAGGTGTTGTTTTTAAAAAATTTGACGAGGGTTGCTTTTTGAAGGGTCCTTAATTTTTATCCTCGATTTTGATTGTTCATCAAACATTCAGTTAAAAAAATTAAAGAAATAAAGCTCCCTAGTCATAAACCGTAGTTAAAATTTAGCAGTTTTTGAGCCTTAATAAGTCAAATCTATTCTAATAAAAATATTCCGAGAACATTCTATATTATAGATATGACAATTCATTAAAAAGTTAGCTTTTATTTTGGAAAATTTTGTTCATAATTATTTGAATAAATAGTTCTAAAGTTTGACAAGAAATAAATTTTAAGGAAAAATGCTGTAAAAAAGATACTGTAAACCCTTGCGAGATAGTGCGTGGGCTAATTATTTGAATACGCACTATCTCGCAAGGGTTTTCGGTATTAACAGTGAAAGCTTATTTTTTTTTTCATTTTAAATTTGAATTTTTATTAAGAAAGTTTCCAATATAGCTATTTATGTGAATTTCTTTTACAAAAATATAAACCGCTAAAACTTTTTTTCTGAATGGAATAAATTTATTCTGTAAAATGAACTCAATTATGTTCATTCAAAATGAACATAATTGAGTCTATTAAACCTCTATTCATACAGTCTTCCATTAATTCTATACTTTTGATGGATTTAAAGGTGTCTTGAGTACAATTATTTATTTTTAATTGCGTATTTAAGAACTTTAGCTGATCAAATAACGATGTCTTGTCACATCGAATTATATTGTGCTCATAAATTGCTTTTAGTTCGTTGTAAATTTCATGAGTTAAGTTAATCATTTTCACCTGTTTAAAGAGAGAAATCTTATGCTTCAAGTTAATTTGTCTAATAATTTCAATCTTAAGACATTTAAAGAGTGGTTTGGTTCTAACGAATTTGTTTAAACCTATAGAACGCTTGATCAGTATGTTTTGTCGAATGTTTAGAGAATCGATTAACTTATTATCTAAATAGTAAAATTCTAGACCATATCGAAATATTGATTGGCAATATTGCTTAAAGATAAAACCAATTGTTTTGGAATTTAAGCCATTCGGCTTACATCCGATACTATATAAAGAATAGAAGCTTTTTTCAACCTTCTTAATCTTCTTAATCATATTTGTTTCATATCTTGGAAGGATTTTTCATGTAATTTTTTAATATTTTGTAAAACTCAACAAAGACACCCACAACACCCCCTTTATTTCACATAGAAAACCACATATTCTGATAGATCTTGACGAGTTCTCTGCAAAAAACTTTTTTTTTTCATAGCATTTTTGGCTTTTTAGAAAAAAATGGATTTAAAATGAATGCGTAGAATGGAGTCCAATTATCTGAACTAATTAAATTGAACAATGTTTTTTTAAGGAATTTTTAAAAAATCATCCTCAAAAAAAAAGATTTTTAGCAAAAAAATTTATTTTAATAGGATTTTGGTCAAAAAACTTAATAAAAACAATTAAACTAAAACTAAGTTAAAAAATTAATTTTATTCAAGATTTTTATTTCAGAATTTTTTAGTAAAATTGGGAAAAATTTATTTTTATTTAATTAATTTTCTTGCTAAAAAGAAAATTTCAAAAAGAAATAATAACAATTATTTGGCAGCTGTTTTTGATTTTTACAGTAAGTGTCAATTTTATATAGTATTGGATGATCGGTTATAAGATGATGCAAAGTAGCCGTCGAACATTACTTTAGTATTTCCACAAATATTAATGTATTGTATTACAGTACAAATTAAAAACTAACTTGTACGCATTTTGTTCCTCGTCTCTTCGTCATCTCTTCCTCAATTCTTTCTCAGCTCTTCCTTTTCCTTTCTATGAAGAAAAAAATTAATGTAAACTTATGTATTTTAAACACTTGTTGTTCCTTATAAAGGAAAGGAATATCCGAGAAAGAGGAAAAGAAAACAATCGCACAAGTTAGTTTTTATTTGTACTGTAACTCAAATTTAATAGAAAATAAATTAGCCAAACGCAAACCATACAAATTATTGAATAAATTTAAACATAGCAACAAATATCGTATTACAGTCAAAGCTCTTTAATTCGGAACTCCTTTATCCGAACAATTCGGTATTCGGAATTTTTTCTCCGGTCCCTACCCCCTTTCAAATACCCGTAATGTTAAAATATTTACTTTAAATCGGAATTTTTGTTCGGATTATTTTGTCATCCGGAATAAAAAAACAAAAAATTAGCGTATAATTATTATGTAAAATCTTTCTTTTTGTTCGGAATTAAGAAAAAATACAAGGCTAAATCACGAATTGTCAAATGAACAATAAAAAAACAATTCAGATAAAAAATATATTATGTTAATTACCAAAAGACATATGACACAATAAAACTGTTTTTCTAAATTTCAAAAGAGCATAACGTAAATGAAAAATCATTGCTTAAAATATTATAATTATTTGCTGGATTAAATTTATCTAATCAATGCTTACTGTATAATTTTAGATAAAAAAGTGTTATTTTTATTTTTTGTTAATTTTTAATCTAAAAATTAAATGAAACAATTTAAATTTTACATTATTTTGCAAATAAAAATTATTTTTTTCGGAGTTTTTATTTTTTACATAGAATTTCGATTTTAAGTTTATCCGGAAAACTTAATCCGGAACAACATTTTTTGGGTCCCAAAGATTCCGGATTAAAGAGAGTTGACTGTACCTTGTTTATATGTGCCTCCCCAAACCCCCCTTTTTTTAGAAGTAGGAAAAGCAGAAAAAGTAGACCACACTAAAGTCTATCGGATATGTCAAATCAAAAGACTAAATTCATTTTTCTTTAGTATGATTTCACGCTTCAAAAAATTGCAATTTTGAAATTAAAAATTTTTTTTCTGCAAATTTGTACAGCATTAAAAAAACCAAAATTAAATACGCAATTAAAATTGCAAAAATTTTTGCAGACTTGGCCAACAAGTGCAGCAATTTGTTTGTTTTTGTTGCAGTAGGCAACAATTTTTTTTATCGCCAAAAATAGCTCTAAAATCTTTGCAGAGTGATTTTTTCGGTCAAAAAAAAACAAAAAAAACAAAAAATCAAAAAACTTTAACATGCCTGTTTAGTAAACCAGCTAGAATTTTTACCATTTCTTTAAATTGACAGCCTTCTTTTTTCATTCAAAATGAACATAATTGAGTCTATTAAACCTCTATTCATACAGTCTTCCATTAATTCTATACTTTTGATGGATTTAAAGGTGTCTTGAGTACAATTATTTATTTTTAATTTCGTATTTAAGAACTTTAGCTGATCAAATAACGATGTCTTGTCACATCGAATTATATTGTGCTCATAAATTGCTTTTAGTTCGTTGTAAATTTCATGAGTTAAGTTATTCA
This sequence comes from Brachionus calyciflorus, assembly GCA_002922825.1. Taxonomy (NCBI): domain Eukaryota; kingdom Metazoa; phylum Rotifera; class Eurotatoria; order Ploima; family Brachionidae; genus Brachionus; species Brachionus calyciflorus. The sequence goes on from NTPY01000531.1 coordinate 917,405, forward strand.
TTTTCACCTGTCTAAAGAGAGAATCGATTAACTTATTATCTAAATAGTAAAATTCTAGACCATATCGAAATATTGATTGGCAATATTGCTTAAAGATAAAACCAATTGTTTTGGGATTTAAGCCATTCGGCTTACATCCGATAGTATATAAAGAATAGAAGCTTTTTTCAACCTTCTTAATCTTCTTAATCATATTTGTTTCATATCTTGGAAGGATTTTTCATGTAATTTTTTAATATTTTGTAAAACTCAACAAAGACACCCACAACACCCCCTTTATTTCACATAGAAAACCACATATTCTGATAGATCTTGACGAGTTCTCTGCAAAAAACTTTTTTTTTTCATAGCATTTTTGGCTTTTTAGAAAAAAATGGATTTAAAATGAATGCGTAGAATGGAGTCCAATTATCTGAACTAATTAAATTGAAGAATGTTTTTTTAAGGAATTTTTAACAAATCATCCTCAAAAAAAAAAGATTTTTAGCAAAAAAATTAATTTTTAAAGAATTTTGGTCAAAAAACTTAATTAAAAACAATTAAACTAAAACTGAGTTAAAAAATTAATTTTATTAAAGATTTTTATTTCAGAATTTTTTAGTAAAATTGGGAAAAATTTATTTTTATTTAATTAATTTTCTTGCTAAAAAGAAAATTTCAAAAAGAAACAATAACAATTATTTGGCAACTGTTTTTGATTTTTACAGTAAGAGTCAATTTTATATAGTATTGGATGATCGGTTGTAAGATGATGCAAAGTAACCGTCGAACATTACTTTAGTATTTCCACAAATATTCATGTATTGTATTACAGTACAAATTAAAAACTAACTTGTACGCATTTTGTTCCTCGTCTCTTCGTCATCTCTTCCTCAATTCTTTCTCAGCTCTTCCTTTTCTTTTTTAGACTTTTCCTTTCTATGAAGAAAACAATTAATATAAACTTATGTATTTTAAAGACTTGTTGTTCCTGAGAAAGGAAAGGAAGATCCGAGAAAGAGGAAAAGAAAACAATCGCACAAGTTAGTTTTAATTTGTACTGTAATTCAAATTTAATAGAAAATAAATTAGCCAAACGCAAACCATACAAATTATTGAATAAATTTAAACATAGCAACAAATATCGTATTACCTTGTTTATATGTGCCTCCCCAAACCTCCCTTTTTTTTAGAAGTAGGGAAAGCAGAAAAAGTAGACCACACTAAAGTCTATCGGATATGTCAAATGAAAAGACTAAATTCATTTTTCTTTAGTATGATTTCACGCTTCAAAAGAGCGATTTTTAGTCGCTTTTAAGAAAGGTTTTACGGTAAATAGTTTAGTCGATCTATTTTTTGAAAGAAGATTCGACACTTTTTGTTTAAATGTAGTAAAATTCAAGCATGTTAAAATTTTTTTTCATTTTTTATATTGAATTTTTTTTAATTGTAGTTAAAGTAAAGCTTATGGTAATGGCAATGATAGCGGTACGGTAACTTTCCTTTAACTTTAACGCTTCTTTTTCCTTATAACTGCTCTATCGACTAATGTCATCCTAAAAATTTTGAATAGGGATAATTCAAACTAAGAGTCTGATTTAGAAAGCAAAGTATTTGTTAAAATTCATTACTTATTTTTCAAAAAAATGCCTGTAAAAAATTTTACTTGGCTTCTTATCAAAATAGTTCTGCTTAGCTTATTATCATATCTCCATACTTCTACGAAAAATATTTTAGACAAAATTTGTTTTTTAACTTTGGTGCACTAAGTCTATTATTTATAAAGGTTTGGTGAATTCCTTTAGTCTACAAAAATATTTAAAAGTTGTCTCGATGCAAGAAGAGTTAATAATTTATTCATTAAACTCAAAAGTCTTATGTTCGATTTTTTAAGAAATTCAAAAATTAAACCACTAATGAAACCTTATGAAATTAAAAGTAAATAGTTTTTTTTTTCAAAATAAAAATTTACATTTAAAAATTTTTTTTTATTATCAAAACTAAACCCAATACAATTTTTTTTTATCTAGTTGTTATGGCTACATAGTTGAAAGGCATATGCAGCTATTTGAAGAAAAAAAAATGTTCAAATGGTCTGCATTCTTTACAAAAAAAATTATATTTTTAGTATCGATTTAAAAAAAAAAAGATATTTTCTTAGGAAAAATGGACAAGTCGTTCAATGAAGACGAAAATAGTCTTCCAAAGCTACCCGATTCTTCAGGAGGTAGCTCTGTATCAACTGACATGGAAGTAAAAAAGAGAATTTATAAAAAATAAAATTATTTTTTTTAATTGTTTTTTTGTTTAAGAATGAATGCAACAACCTTTTAGAAAAGGCTTTGTTAGAGCTACCATCTAAATTAGAAGAACTTAATGAAAATATGATTTCCCTAATTGAAACTGCCGTTTTAAATCAAGAAATTAATTTAGAATCAGAAGTCAAAAATGAAATAAATAGTAAATATTTTTGTTAATAGTCATGTGATTTTTTGTAAATTTTTATATTTTAAAAATTAAAAAAAAAAATTCTAAAAAATTTTTGAAAAAATGGTCAAAAGTTTTAAAAGTTTTTCATTTCTAGCCAATGAGGAAACAAATCTAAAAGAAGAAGACGACCAAAATACAAAGAAAGCGACAATTACATCATTTACAGTCGTATCGGATTTGATCGATTTATCAGATCAATCTGACCAAGAAAAAAATAAAATGAATCAATTATTTTTATCGCCATCATCGAC
>NTPY01000531.1:932863-949053 GCA_002922825.1 Brachionus calyciflorus
TCAAAAGAATTTTTTTTAAAATAAGATTAAATAAAAATGTTTAATTTTTGCCTTTGAATACCAAGAGATGGTTTTATTCAAGGTCAATTAAAACTTCTAATATAAAATATGGGTTATTTATTATGATAAAAGACTTGAGTCTTTTGCCAATTTTATGACTCGTACTCGAGTCTGAGTCGCCAGATTTTCAGAGACTCGGACTTTGAGTCTGAGTCCTAATTTGAAAAAATTTAAGACTCGGGCTCAAGTCCTTAAGGTGGGACTCGAGTCTTTAGGGACTCGAGTCCCATTTCACGAGTCCCTATCTCTGTACCAAACTAAGTCGACTCAAATTTTCAATCGGTCAATATTTGCTTTTTTTCCCACAAATTTTAGTAAGGTGTACCAAATCATAAACGTTAGTTAAAATATGACTGTTTTTAAATCTAAATAACTCATGTCTATTCTGATAAAAATATTCCAAAAATATTTTGAATTATAGAGTTAACCTTTCTTTAAAAAAATTTGGTTTTTATTTTGAACAATTTATTCATAATAAGCAAAATAGGGATTACTAAAGTTTCTGAAAAACTAAATTTTTAATGAAAAATGACCAAAATAAAGTTTTTTTTACAAAACGACCTCTTTTAAAAAATATTTTTCTAAAAAATCAAAACTATTTTTGCTAAATATTATCATTAAATATTTAAATTTTTATTCAGAAACTTTTTGGAATCGCTTTTCGATTGATGAATAAAATTCAAAGATACTAATAATATTAGGTTTAGGAGATATATCTTTTGATTGGAATAAGCAACTTTAACCAAATTTTTTTCATTTTGTAGGTATATAATCACTTATTAAAAAAATAGGCATAATTGGCCAAAATATTTTTCTCATGAGCTATCTAGTGGGATAATTATATAAAAGGTTTCTAATGTTTAGTTGAAATTATTTAATTTTTAGTTAGTTTTATGAAAACAGTAATGGACTCAAATGAAAGAGGAAAAAATTTGCTTTAAAAAAATATACTTGCTTAAGGACTGGTCCTTTTTAAAAAAATTATAATGAAATTTCTATGTTTTACTTTATAGAAAATCTAGCCATTTTAAATTATTTTTGAATATTGAGCAAGTTCGAAAAATTTTGAAAAAATAAATTTTCGAAAAATTTTGAAAAAATATTTTTTCTTTATATTCTGGAAATGGTAAGAGTAAACCAATAGACAAACGGTTAATTTTTGAGTAATAAAATCTTTTTCAAAATGGGAATTAGAAAGGATTTATTTATTTTTTTTACAAATTTTATTTTATCAAGAACTCCATTTTAAATTGGCTACTAGAAAGACGTCGTCCTCATTATCAAATTCACTAACAAATTCCAAACAAAGTTTTAAAGACGGAATAGAACTAAATAACAAGAAGAAAACAAACGAGGAAATCTTACACGACAAAATCGAAGAAAAAAATTTTGAAAATGCTTTAAAAGATGCTCTTAAAGAGAAAAATATAGACAAGCGTTTACATGAAATTAAAGTCAATTTTGAATCGAGTAAATACGAGGACTTGTTTAGTCGCCTTGTTGACGCAGAAAGTAAAAATGAATATTTAACTAATTTACTAACACAATTACAAGCTAAACGAAGCATGAATAACGATTACAAGTATTTAAATTCGAATTAATTTACAAACCTAATTCTTTTTTTTAGAATTTTACTTTATAAAGACCAACTCAAAATGTAAATAACGCAAATAGTATCTCAACAATAACACCGAGAACAAAAATAAATATAAATCAAATTTATAGTATTGATCCTTTGAGGATTAAACTAAATGAGTCCGACGAACCCAGAACACCTAGTCTTGAAGAATCTGAAATTATAATTAAAAAATTATATGAAACTTATAAGCAACAAAAGCAACAAGTAAATTCACCTTTATTTCTTTTGTAACTAAAAAAAATAGGCAAATTTTTTTTTTATAAGATAAGTAATATGAAAGTAGTTTTAAAAGATTTGATGCATAATGAAAATTTATCAAGTCAAGCTGTTTTATTGACTAGAGATTTATTAGAGAATACAAATAAATTAAGTCATTATGTCTTAGATAATTCGAATGTTCATAAATTGTAAAATTTTTTAAATATTTTTACAAAAAAAAAATTAAAAAGTTAATATTATTTTTTGCGAAGATCGGTATTGGCACCGTTAAACAATTTGCCTAAGAGTTCGAATAGTCGACATAACTTTAATTCTAAATATCATTCGCAAATTTTGTCAACAACCGGTTTAGGCTACGACTCAGCGCATGGAGTTTCAGCTACACTAACAACAGCTAGTTCGACTATTAATCTACCATCGATTGTTCATTTACCACCATTGCAAACTATTAATCCAGTTAGATTTCCCGAACGACAAAGACGCACTCAACTATTACAAAAGCAAAGATTGAGAAGAGAATATTATCATTAGAAATTTAGCTCTAATAACAAAAATCTTATTTTAATTCACTTTTTTTTAAATATTTTTATTTTTTTTTTAATAAATAAATTAATTACATTTTTGAAGTTTTTTATATTAAAAGTTTTCGAATTTCGATTCAATTTTTCGATACAAATCAAATGGTCGAAGATACAAAAGGGATTTTTGGTCATGAAAAAAAAATCGAATTCAAGAGACTCATTCATATTCCATCGTATTTTGCTCTAATAACAAATGTTCCAAGAGACGAGGGACTCAAGAAAACTTGACAATGTTGTGTTTAAAATTTCGATTCCAGGCTTCAACATGGTTATTTGTACTCAAAAAAATCATCTAGTTTAGACAATTGTTCAAATTTTTCTTTAATGCGGCACATCCGACTCAGGTACCAATGGTAATGCTTCAACTAATCCAAAAGCATCATGGACGTCTTTATTTTGTTTTAAATCAATAATCAAAGCTGAATCTTGAAAATGTTTCCATAAATTTTGTGAAAAATGAAAGAAGCATCCTGAAATTGAAGTATTAGGAAATATTTTATGAATAGCATTAATACAAGCTTTTTCAAAATATATTGAAATTTTTTTAGACTCAAAATCTTCACCGAATGAATTTTTAATCATCTCAAAAAATTTTACATAAGTTTCAGTTTGCTTATTTAGGAGCAATGCATAAACTAACGGGAGTACTTTCCAATTGAAAATTACAAGAATTGTATATAGTTTTTTAAAATGATCTTGTGTAATGTTAAAAGTCCCATCAACACACCAAATTTCAATACTTTTTAAAATTTCTAAGTTAGAATTTGTGGTAAAAATAATTACTCTCGAGTTATCATCTGCACCTGAATCATCAAAATAAAAATTTTCTTTTGAAGTTAATGTTTTTCGTAAAAACTCGGGAATAATTACTTGAGAAAGCGAATCTGGTCTCTTGTAAGTTGTCTCAAAACTAAATAATTCTCTTCGAATTCGATTAATAATTTGAGTTAAGGAACTAATTTTAGGCATTTGTGCCGCAAATTCTTTATTAACCCCAACTAAAGACTTACTAATCAAAAGACGCAATTTTTAGCCTCAGTTTTCATATTTTGTATTGTACGATTTTTTTCTTCTTTTGTATCGTTTGGTTTATGATTATGCTCGCTGATTATTTAAACAGGACTATTGTGGTGATTAGGAAGATCCTTGTAAAAGTAATTCACCAAAAAAGGTTCCATCAAAACAAATTTTCTTTTGATTTGTTAATTTAAATTTTTTCGAAGATTGAAATGAAAAATGATTTTCAAGGTAAAGAGGTTACTCTAAAATGAGTGGTCCAGTTACAGTGGATCTTATATAAATGTAACGTCAACCGTCAACCGTAACTTTTGACCGTAACCGTAACCATAGCTCAAACATCTTAAAATTGAAAATTAAGTCGAATTAACATGGGTTACGGTTACGGTCAAAAGTTACGGTTGACGGTTGACGTTACATTTATATAAGAACCACTGTATGTGTCAAAAATAAAACTGAAGCCATTAAAATATTTTTTAAATGAATGCTAATTATTCATCGCCTAATGCTTACTTGAATTATCTTCATCCAAAACCCATACCTCATTTCTAGTCAATTTTTTTTAATAATTATTCTGCAAAAATGCAGAACAATTAAGCAAAAGCTAAATTTTGACGATAAAAACAATATCCTCCTGTTTTTTTCTAAAGATTTTTCGATTTAAAAAAATTTCTTTAATTTTGCTAGGAGCTGTAAATCATAGATTTTAGTAGCTTTAAATTATATTCCTCTCCTTTGATACTATAAGATCAAGTAGATATGTGTCTTTGCATCTTTCTCTAATAAATTTTTTCTTGGTCTACCATGTTTACGCTTCTCAGTTTGACAGATTTGATTTACTGAGACTATTGGTCAAATTAGCTGCTTATTTTGTATATTTAGAATAATAAGATAATTATTCTCCATATGCCACTTAATTTACCATAAAACTTTTATTTTAAATATTGTTACAAAAAACCGTTTGGTCCTTTCAGTATAATTTTTTTTCAGGAAAAAAGTTTATTTAATTGACAAAATTCATATTTTTTAAAAAAGGTTTTAGATAAGCTAGGAAAAGATTGGGTTCGAACAATTTTTTTTCGACAAAAAGATAACTTTAAAGGACAAAAACGGGTCCAAAAAATCGCCTCAAAAATTGGTAAGATTCTACAGATCGACGAATTATTGATAAAAAATAAGGATATAAAGGTTAAGGTTTTTGATTGAAAAAAAGAAAGATTCTATATATTTTTTATTCATTTAAAATTTTAAACTTTTTTTATTAAAAATAAATATTTAAAACAAAAAACTGAAAAACAAAATAATTTCTAAAATTGATTAACAATACCAGCCGTTAAGGCCATTGAATAAAAAATACCATTCTTATTAACTAACAAATTTTTAGGTGTATCAAATTCAACAATTCTACCTTTATCTAAGACCATGATCCTATCTGAATCTAAAATAGTATTGAGTCTATGAGCAATAGTTAACATTGTACACTGAGCAAAAGAACTGCGAATAGTCTCTTGAATTATTTCATCAGTATTATGATCTATAGCTGCAGTCGCTTCATCTAACAACAAAATTTTTGAATTTCTTAATAAAGCTCTTGCCAAACATAATAATTGACGCTGACCAACACTTAAATTTTCACCACCTTCAGAACATTCAAACATCAATTTATTCTCTAAATTTTCAACAAAATCTTTCAAATGAGCTTTTTCTAAAGCATCCCATATTTGATCATCGCTCGATTGTTCAAACGGATCCAAATTCATTCTTAATGTGCCTGAAAATAGGACTGGATCTTGTGGTATAATCGTCAATTTTTGTCTCAAGTCATGCAAACCCATTCTTTTTATATTCATTCCATCAATTATAATTTCACCTTCTTTACTTTCTAAAAGTCTAAATAAACATAAACTTAAACTACTTTTGCCCGCGCCTGTTCGACCAACTATTCCTATCTAAAAAAATAAAATTTTAAAATTAAAATTTGTTATTTTTTGGTTCTAGAAAATTACTTTTTCAGCAGGTTTTATATCAAAGCTAAGATTTCTAAGCGCAAAATCTAAGTCTTCACGATATCTTACAGAATAATCTTTAAATTTTATTTCACCAATTTGGGGCCATTCAGGATCAGGTTTATAATTTGTATTCTTCCATTCAGCCTCTTGTGGCGTATTACAATATTCTTTTATTCTCTCAACACTAGTTAAATTCGATTCCAAATCAGCGGCAAATTTTACAGCAAAACTTATCACTCCAGATATCTGAGACATATTTAGAAAAAATATTAAGAAAATATTTAGAAAAAAAGTAAAGTGAAAGTTTAAAAGTTGATTTTAATACTACATTTAAAGCATAAGTTATTGACATACCAATTATGCCTGGTGAGATATTTCCTTTGGCTATTACGGCAAAAATACACGAAAATAAAGTCATTACATTGCCAAGTGCTTCTAAGCCTATAGCTGACCATCTTAAATTAATTAAGTTTAAAAGCAAAATGAAAACTTAGAGTTGAGTTGAATATCGATTTTGACATGGTAAAAGTTAGTGTTGGTAATTTTTTTTTGAGTCGACTCGAGTCGACTTGCGAAAAAAAAAAGTCGAGTCGACTCAATTTTTTTAGGATTTTTGACCACTGAATCGAGTCGATTGAAAAAAATTGTTAATATGAAACTTCCAATCGATAATTCAAAACAATTAAAAAAATTTTTTAAGTAAAAAACAAGTGTTTAACACCTTTAAAAGCATTTTTTTTGAGACTAAAGCACTAAAAAAATTAAGTTAAAAAGGAGATTCTAAACAAAACCCATTAAAATTAAGCTAAAAAATGAAAATTTGATTTTTTTTTTACGTGATTTTAAACATTTTTATAAACAAAAAGATGCATTTTTGAATTATTTGTCAGAATTTGCGTTTAGAATATAATTTGAGTCAACTCGACTTTTTTTTTTCGCAAGTCGACTCAAAAAAAAACGAGTCGACTACCAGTTAGACAAAAACGTAACGCAAAATTCATCGGAATACTCAATGATAAGACGGATCCATTTTTAAAAGGACACTTATACAAAACTTACATAATGCCTGTGCTTTTCTATGGTGCTAAGACGATAGGTCTAAATAGACAAAATATTAATGAAATCAATAGAATCGAAATGAAAATCACTTAAAAGTGAATATTTTCGTTTTTAAGCTACTTAAGCTACTTTATTGTGGTCTTTTAAAAAATTTTGATAACTCCATTTTAAAGGGACTTTTTTTCCAAAAATCCACTCAAAATATTTACAGTGTACATCAAAAGTTGAAACCTGCTAATTTTTATATATGTTTAAACTTACAAAATTTTAAGTTAAAAAACTCACAGTGTATAAATTCATTCGGTGATGCGCTTTTAAAGAAATAAATGTGCCACATATGAGATATATTTGTAATTGAGATATATTTAAAATTGTAAATTTAAAAAAATAAAATTTAATTCAATAAAAATCAGTTTAATTCATTAAAAATAATCAATTATTTACCGTATTACCTTATTTATGAGCGCTCCCTAAACCCCCCCTTTTTTTAGAAGAATGAAAAGTAGAAAAAATTTAATTTTGTTATAACTAAATAGACCACATTATTGTCTATCACATTATTATAAGTCAAAGCGAGAGAACAAATCTATTTTCTTTTATTATGATTTCATCCTTCAAAAGAGCGATTTTTAGTAGCTTATAAGCAAGGTTTTACGATACTTGAACTTGGTTGGTGGTCTTTAAATTACAATTTCGCCACTGCGATTATTGAAAGCTGGCGCCGGCCCTGAGAATAACCCAGTTTTCGATCAGCTCGAAAGAATATTCAACGTATCAGGTGCAGATAGTCAGCTTATGTATGAACTCTTACGCTATGACAACCCAATCTTCAAATAAAATAAGATATTTTTGCTCATTTTTTATCAATTTAAAATTTTTTTTTTACTTTAAACTTAAATTAATTAAATTGTATTAGTCTGCTAATTCTGCTTTCTGAGTTGTAAATAACATTTGTTTTTTATTATTACAGTTTTTTATTAAAAGCCGGTTATAGTAAATTCCCATTTACACGAATAAAAATTTACCATAGACGGTAATTTATTATAAAAATTTTTTTTTCTATAATTAATTTATAAAATTTAATAAAAATTGATTAATTAAAAGAAAAATAACATACACAATATTGTTTTTTTAACGAACTTAAAAACTTTTCAACTTTTTAAATATTCTGTTATTAATCTTCAATTAATTTTTACTCCTGTTCTCATAAAAGTTGATTTTTTTTCAAAAAAATCTTTTATTGTCCAAGATTTATGGCAACATAGCTTTTTTTCACTATTAATTTTTTCCTACTTATAATTTTTTGCGTATCTTTTGTCAATTAAAGTGTTATCTAATTATAAATTCAGTATGGAAATAATAAATTTTTTTTTAATAAGTCGCTTTTTTACACTTTTGCAGTAATTGCAATATCAATTTTGAAAAACAAATTAAACTTATACTAGAGCCTCAGTTTTATTTATTTTCGAAGACCAAATAAAAAAAGAAAATTAAAATTTTTTTAATTAATCACCTGTTTGAGTAAAGTGTATTCTTTTTACGGAAAATCCTAAAATCAACTTAATTTCAAAAAATTTCGATTTTTATGGCTTCAAGAGTGTTTATTCAAAGTGACTGCTACCGACTTTAGATATAGCGCAAATATTCCTTTAGCCTTTTAGATTAAGAGTGACCAAAATATGATTTTATGTCTTTGATGATAATAACTTGAAATATAAATCATTAAAGTAAGATAAGGGATAACGAACTCATGAAAATACAAAGAAATGTATTATTAATTAGTGGTCAAAAAATTAACTTTGCAGCTCTTCAAAAAAATTTCAAAATCGTTTAATTGTTTTTAATTCCTTTATAATTTGCAATATTTTTAATTTTTTTTTCATTAATTTATTTTAAATAAAATTATTGGTTCAACATAATGAGTTGCAAACCCTCTTTTGTTTTTTCTAAACAGTTGATTATATGCGAAAATTTACTATAAAGCAATTTATAATAAACAAATAAAAATACATGTAATGAGTACAATAAGTTTTTGTACTTTTTAATTTGCTTTTTTATAACCGAAAATTGCTTATAACCGAGTTTACTATAGTCGGATTTTACTGTATTATTTTTTTATTTTTTTCTTATATTCTATTTTATTTTTTTTTGAGTGGACAGGGGTAGCTTTTTTAATGCAACCCTGTTAAGGTGGTCGATAATCGGCCTCAGCATCAGCTTTTAAATAAATAAATTTATTTTTAAATAAATAGATTAGCTTTAGAAAAATAATTTTAGACAGAAACTAATTATTTTAGGAATAAATTTAGGAATAAAGTAATTAAATCCTCAATGTAGGTAATAAATTCGCGAATTTTAATTATTTGTTACCGAAAATATCTATTTGTTTCATATGAATAAGGTGTTGGTGAGACTTAACCATATAGGAAGAATAAATTTTTTTTATCAAAAAAAAAGAATCAAATAAAAATTTTCTCAATTTTTACCTATTGCTGACAATACTTGGATAAAAAAATGAATTGTTATAGTCAATCTTTTTTTCTATTGTATTAATGAATCTATTCTGAGCTTTATAGGCTTTAATTGTTGAAATTCCATTAAGTGTTTCGCCAAAATGTGAAAATATGGGCGATTTACTTGCCGAATCGAGCCTTTTTAGTTTACTTGATGATGATACATAATAACGCTTTTATATATTTAATTTAAAAAAAAATAAATAATTTTGAAAAATTAAAAAATAATTAAGCCTTTTTTTACTTGAATAAAAAAGTAAACAATTGCTATAGGAATTAGTACTGTCAAAAAAAGAGGTGTTGAAATGGATATAACAACAGAAGCTGTAATCAAATCAAACAAGCAAAAAATAAAATCTTTAAAATATTTTGGAATAATAACTTCAATACTATTTAAATCTTTGCTGAATCGATTGAGTATACGTCCGATTGGTGTCGATTCAAAAAATTGCATTGTACTATGCACTATTGACTTTAGCATGTTTTGATGTAGACTACGTGACGAATTCATAATCATTTTGACTCCAATTAATTCAGAAATAAATGAAAAAAAGACTATAAAAACAAACTTTTAGGTTTTTTTCATATAAATTTTCTTTAACTAGAAACCGTGAATATTAAAAAAATAATTAAGAAGAGTATTTTCGGAACGAACATTTTCGTTATACCGATGATCGACTGTATTTTTAAAAAAAAGCATTTTTTTCCTGGAACCGGTTCGAAACTATTCGTAAATTTGTCTTATTTCTATCAAAAGAATAATTTTTTTAATGCTCGATTTTTAATAGCATGTCATTAAAATTGTGTAGTGAAATTTTTAGTGACAAAATTTCAAATTTTGAATGATTATCTTCTTGTTTATCCATAAATGTGTTTATTCTTGGTTTTAGCTAATGTTTAATTTAAGAAAAACTTACGATGTCCCGTTCCTAAAAGACCATATGTTAAAATTCTTAAAGTTTTCGTCATGCTATCACCTGACTCGCTAACATTAGCATTAGTCCAATCAGTAAGCCAAAAACTAGACAATGCATTAAACACGTTCATTATACCATATCCAAGTAAGAACAAAAACGTTAATAAAAGTGATGTCGACTTATTATATTCTATAACTGTTTTAAATTTAAGATTTCCATTCTCAATCTTTTCAATCTCAATTAATTTTCCAGATTTTTCCGTTTCATGCAAAATATCTTCTTCATCATCGTCTTCGTTATATGTAAGTTTAGTAGTATTATTGATCTTTTCTTCAGTCTCATTACCTTCTATTTTATTAACAGCTTCATCATTGACAAAAGAATTACTCAAAAACTTTGAAAAATGATTGTTTTCTTTTATTAAATCTGAATAAGTTCCACTTTCTATTATATTCCCATTCTCTAGCATTATAATAATATCCACTTCTGGTAAAAAACTAACGGCATTTGTAACTAATAATCTTGTTTTACTTTTCAAAATTCCATTTGGACCAATTACATTGTCAAATATGTGTTTACCAACATGAGCATCAACTGCACTCAATGGATCATCGAATAAATAAATATCTGAATTATTGTAAGCAGCCCTAGCCAAACTGATTCTTTGTTTTTGACCACCTGATAAATTTATACCTTTTTCACCGATTTCAGTTTTGTCTCCAGCTGGCAAAATGTTCAAATCAGTTAATAATGCGCATGATTTTATACATTTTTGATACAACTGGTCATCGTAAGTATTACCAAATATTATATTTTCTTTAACTGTTGCATTTTGAATCCATGCTTGTTGTGGTACGTATGATATTGAGCCATCAACGTTTAAATGACCGCTTTTTTTATACATTTCTCCTAATATTGAAGATAATAATGATGACTTTCCAGCACCTACTTTACCAACAACTAAAAAATTAACTTTTTTAAATATCCTTCTTTATCAAACTTAATTGATGTTTTATTGTTAAATATTTATTTTATTTTTTAAAAACATTCAAATAATTAAAAAGGTAAATTTTCTTTCACTCTAAATACCGCAATTTAGCAATTAATGTAAACGCGAAACTTTTTTTTATTAGTTTTTTTTAAACCCAATATTTCTCATTATTTATAAGTTTTAAAATACATTATTTTATACTAATATTAATTACCGTATTCCCTTGCTGAATTATGTAGCATCAAAATCCAGGAACTTGGGTTGTAGTCAATTTTTTGATTGGTTGAAAAACAAACCGTCCAATCAAAATATTTGCTACAACCCGAGTTCGTGGATTTTGATGCTGCATAATTCAGCAAGGGAATACGGTAATTAATATTAGTATAAAATAATGTATTTTAAATAGAATTGAGAAAGAAAGAGAATACGGTAGAATTGAGAAATTATATGGTTAGTTACTGTATGTATATAAAGTATAAAAAAATACACATGATTTTATTGAGATAATTGTTTCCATGGTCATCATTTTTTGGAAAAAAGGGATGAAAAAATACGAAATTATAACCAGTTCATATACTTGAAAAAAAACATCGGTAAAAAATGTCTAAGTTCTGTTTTTACACTTAAGTGTAAAAAACAACACACATTTTTACGGCGTGTATCAAACATAATTAATATAAAACTAAATTCAATATATTTCAATTTACTAATTTTTTTCAAATTAAGTAAAAGATTTATTAAATTTCATTCTATATTAAGAAGCCTATGTCAACTGATTTTTATATAAAATTTTAACAAACATATAATATGAAACAGAACTATTTTAAACTTAGTATTTTTGCCTGAAATTAAATTTTATTTATTTATTAATCGTGATTGAATATGTTACGACGATTGGTATTCAAAAAGAGTTAGTATCAACCTATCGTATTCCATCAATGTATACGTAAACTCAGTGACCACCGTTAAATTCAACAGAAAAATTCGTTACAGGGTTATTTTTCTCAAAGCCAACCAAAAAAAAAGAAACCCAGGAGACAACACTAAAGCAAATTTTAGTTTATCTTTCAAAAAAATCAAATTTAACTTACTTGCAACCAGTTTCCCTCTCGGTACAATTAATTTAATACTTGAAAAGATAAATCTTTAAATATAATAGAGTAATTTAATTTGAAAAAATACTTTTTTAAATCTGAATGTTTAGAATTCTTCGACCATGAGAAAGAAGCTTTTTCAAATTCTATTGTATTTTCTGTATTTGTGTCATGAGATATTTGATCATGATCAATCTCATCTAGAAACAAAAATTCTCTTATTCTTTCCAATGAGACAAAAGCCTTAAAAAATATTCAATTCATAAAAAATGCTTTAAAGTTTAAATCAAAGTATTACTTGAATTAGATTTGACATCGCTGAACCAAACAAAAATAGTGGTAGTCTAATAACATTGAATAAAGAAAGACTGACATATGCTACATTTGGCGTAAGCACATTGTTTTCATTTATATAAATATAAGTTAGTAAGGAAACAAAAGTGACAGCAAATGAAATAAATCCAAAGCTGAAGTTAAAGCATCCATAGAGAAATGATGCCTTCCTCAAAATATTTAATTCCTTTTGACGTATTTTGTTTATCAATTTTTCAAACGAAATTTCCCAACCATAAAATTTAATCACTTTTATTCCATTGAGAATTTCGTTTAAAATTTTCATTTTGGTATCTTTGTGTTTAAGTTTTTCAGTTTCGGCCTTACTGTATTTGGTCATAAAAATAGAGTTCAATGGAGCTAAAATTGCCATAGCACCTAATCCTGCAAATACAGCCGGGCCTATATAGTACCATAAAAGAATTGAAGCGACTATTATTTTAATAGGACCAGACCATACTTGGTGACCATACATTGAAAGCTCAACAAATATATGAGTATTTACTTGCATTAAATTCAAGATTTCACCGGTGGTTGCTTTACGTCTTGAGTCAGTTGATAGTCTTAAACTCTGAAAGAAAAATTATAAATTTTTTTCTAAATAAAGATTTTGTACAGTCAACCAATTTTTGAAAGATATTTTAAAATATTTAATCTCTAAAAGGTAAAATGTAATTTTTTCTTATGTGGATTTATTGCGATGAATTTATTTTCAAAGAAATAATTACAAATGCTTTTATTAACGACATGTCTTTACAGCAGGATATTCTAATTTAACAACACAACTGTTTAAAATACTGACATTTCGTTAATTTTACTAAATTTGCCTCTTCCTTTATTTCCGGCTATAAAAGAGAAAATCAAACTAGAATTTTATATTTTATATTTGGAATTAAAATCCTCAATTAAGCTATTAGTATTAAAATCACAGGAAAAAAATTCATTAGAATATACCGTAATTATTCACCGTGGAGCCCATGTGCTTATATATGTGTTTCAGGTTTAGGCACATGTACTTATACTGAATTTAGAAGATTTTTGCGGTCTGATTTTAATGCCGCACCACAACTCGATTTTCAAATTGTAACAAGTACCACAAATTTTATGTACAGTGCTGCTTGTTACTTTGTAACAATCATTATATAACGTTATCAAATTAATTTTTTTTAAATGTTATCGGAAATAACGTTATCGAAATTTTCTAAATAAGCTGACTTTTTTATTTCACTCTGTAAACCAAACATTATGAAACGTTATATAACGTTATGTAATGAATAACGTTATATAAAATTATGTAATGAATAACGTTATTTATTTAAGTAATGTTGTCTAAATTGTAAATCATTGAAAAGCTCTTTAAAGTGCGAACAATATGATGTAGAGTTTATTATATTAAATTTTTTTAATTTGGAGATATGGGCAATATTTTTTTTTACGAACTATCCAATTACTCTAGGATTATACATAATCAGCAAGGATTATTACCCTTAACTATTATTCGATTATACGATTATACGATTATTCAACAAGTTAGACCTTTTACCCCTAGAAATTATTCGATTATACGATCGTACGATTATTCACTTTTCTAGACTTTTTACCCCTAGAAATTATTCGATTATACGATTATTCCCAATTCCATACTTTTCACCTTAAGATTTAATTAGATTATTCGTTTTTCTTTTTTTGATTCATCTCTATACGTTAATTTTCTGAAAACAATCTAAGTAATAAATTTAATTAAAGAAAACAGACATCCCACAGGTCACAGAAATGGGGAGGTCACAAGTAACTGCCAGGTCACAGAAAGCAGGACATTTTAAAAAAATAAATCTATCTAAAGAAACGATAAACTTCTAATTTACCTCTAAATACATGGAACAGGATTGTTAATAGGTCAAAAAGGCAGAGGGTTCCCTCTTTTAAAAATCCATTAGACCTCAAATAGCCTGAAATAGACTCCAATAAACTGCTAATAGACATTAAATTACATCCTGTAAATCATACAATCATAAAACTTTTTTTTTTCTTAACTGTGAGTTGTTTTAGAATATTTGTCATAGTTGGCGATAGGTGAACCACCAGGTCTCCGAATCACCCAGATCACAGAAACCTTCGATCACAAGAACCCCCAGCTCACAGAAGATCCCAGATCACAAAAAAGTCCTACTTGTTGAATAATCGAATAATTTCTTGGGGTAAAAAGTCTAGAAAAGGGAATAATCGTATAATCGTATAGTTGGTTTTTAAAAAACGTTGCCCATAGGTGCAAAAAGCTTCTTTTAACTTATATCTTCTTTTTTACTTTAAAGTTTTAGAAAAGCAAATTGTAAATTTAGTTTTAATTTAGCTATAAAGTAAATATTTTTTCAGTATTATTATCCTAAAAAGTCAATAACAAGTCAAATAGCTGTTGGTGCTTCTAGTGTTAAACTGAGTTTGAACCATATTTAATAAATATTATAAATATATTTCTTGATAAATTTTGCGATAAAGAACCCGAATTTCGAGTCGGAATCTGTTTTTGTTTTAGATTGATAAGAGCTCAATGATTCAACACTATTACTGCAATAAAAAAATTTTATTTCATAAACTACTGTTACTATTTTATTCTTTAAGAAAAATCGGTGTCTGGGTTTTAGTGATAACCATTGTTAGTAAACAGTGCTAATTTATGCACTATATCGTTTCATAGATGCGTTTTTCACTAATTTTAATTAAATATGATTCAAACTCAAAAGTTTATGGAAATGCGCATTTATGTCTAAAAACTTACAATATCTTTAAAATATGGTTGATTTGGTAGTTTAAAGAGAAAAATACTTTTTTATAAATAAGGTTCATTAGCGATGATCTTGTTCGGACCCCTGCTAAAAATGCATAATTTAAATGATGATTATGACATAGGCTCAGCAAGGCTAGACGAATAAATAAAAAGCTAGCGTAGAAATAACCAATTATCTTCGGATAATTTCCATTTGATATAAAATTTATCAAACCACTTTAAAAATAAATTTAATTAAATAGATAAGATAAGTCTAATTTTTGTTTGGCAAAAAAAAATTGCGGAGAAAATTTTTATTTTCGTTTTTTTTTCTATATTTTATTTGTTTAAACCAATTTTTTGCTTAAACAAAAAAAGCTTAAGACATTTTTCCAAAAACATGTTTAAAAGATTGCTTAAGAATGTCTACCTTAAGCGGATATTTTTTGTTTAAAACTTGCTCTTAAGCTGTTTAAGACATCTGAAAACATTGTAAATGGAATGTTAAAGACCATCTTAAGATTTATTTAAAAACTTATCTTACAATACAAATTAAAATTAACTCGTACGATTGTTTTTCTTTCCTTTTCCTCTTCTTTTCAAAAAAATACGTTATAAAATATTAGTTTATATTGATTGTTTTCTTCAGAGGAAGAGTTGAAGAAGAGTCGAGGAACAAATGCATAACAGTTAGTTTTAATTTGTATTGTATTTTGTTTGATTTCAAATAAATAATTATTATTATTCTTACTATAATAATTCTTTTGGTTTTTAATAGGTAGTTATTAAACTTTTCGTTTTTCACCGCTTCATTTCTATTTTCTATTAAGATAACAATAATAGTGATAAAAAGCCATGCTTCGGTAAATAGCTTACTCTAAAATGAGTGGCCCAGTTATTTCTAATAATTCATGAGTCAAAACTATAACAGAAGACATTAAAATATTTTTTAGGTGAATACGAAAAATACAAAATCCAAGTGATGGTTTTCTTA
>NTPY01000531.1:949189-966083 GCA_002922825.1 Brachionus calyciflorus
GTCCAGTTATTTCTAATAATTCATGAGTCAAAACTATAACAGAAGACATTAAAATATTTTTTAGGTGAATGCGAAAAATACAAAATCCAAGTGATGGTTTTCTTATGTTGAATTTTGTCTTATCAAAATCAAACTGCTCCTTCTATGTAAAACTTAGTTAAGAGATTTTTTTCAAAAGTTAATTTAAAAAAACTTACAAGTTCAATTTCATCATAAATTTTTGAATTTTCTTTTATTCTCGAGCTCATTTTCTTTTTTATTTTAAATTGATATTCAGCTACTAATTTATTCCATTCCATTTCTAATTTATCTCCTAATGGTTTGCTTAAATTATCTTCATCAATATTCCACACGTCATTACTAGTCAAATTATTTTTATAGCCTCGATAGATAAGTCTATCATAAAAAAATAAAATTTCGGATCTTGAAAAAATTTGAAATAATAAGCTTATTAGTTTTTACCTACTAACCCAATTGAATGTTAACCACGAAAGCAAATTTACATTAGACTCAGGATATAATTTCTAATAAAATTAAATTACTTGAAGAAAATTTAATTTCTTTTCATTTATACTTACAGGGTCAATATTTTCTTTATACTCTGAGAAAAAAGAAACAAACCAATTTAGCAAAATAAGAATAAAAGACGCGATGAGTAGAATCAACAATTTTATTTCTTTATTCATAGTCTTGAAGAATTCTAAAATTTAACTTAACTTTGAAATTTCCTTTTCAACCCAAGGGATATTTATCAACAACATGTTTTTTCAAAGGATGTATCAAAAAATCAATCTACTCTTTAACATGTTCTTTAGTTCAGTACTAAATTTCTAAAAAAACTTTAAAAGCAGACTTTTTTATACTTAAACGACATGTATTTACGTTAAATTATGTGTTATTACGTACATTTTATGTTTCATTTTTTTTAAATTTTGTCTTATTTCTAAAGTATCACACAGGTTTTCGGTGTTTATCCCTAGGGTTGAAAGTATCGATTAGGGTATGTCTTTAAAAATAAAAAAATACTTTTTGACTTGGATAATTCAAAATTTTTGAGCGTAAAATAATTGAGTAACTTAAGATTAAAGCAGTCCAAAATGTGGTCAATACTATACTAAACTTTTGTCTATTTCTATTAAATATATACATCAGCAATATAACATATATCTTCAACAAAAACAAAAAATATAATTGAAAATAAACTTAAAAAGTTTTTTAAAAAAAAGCTTACATATGAAATGATTAGAATGACAGGCTTAACAAAATTTACTACATAGACCTCTCTTGAATTTAAAGAGTCAAAAATATCTATAAATAAATTGGCAATTTCTATTCCTATCAATAATACGGTGAACAACTTAGCAAGATCAAAGCTAATTTATATTTAATTTAAATTTATTTTAATTTTTAGAACTTACTAGTTTCGTAATAAATTGCCATGAGTATTTACGTGGTAAATTTTTATTTTTAAATGAAATAAAAATCGAAATTGGTGAATAGATAAATAGGATTAATATTGGGATCCAAATAAGGACTGTATTTTGAAAACACGACGAAAAATCAGGTTGCTCGTTTGCGAATGATGAAACATTCCATAAGGGACTGTCACAGAATTTTATATTGTTATTATACATTTATCAAATTTATCTTGCAATTATATAAAGATAGATAATTAATTTTATAAATTTATAAGAAGGTTAAAAAGATTTTTTAAATTTTATTGTGTAATTGGAATTATTGGATTATTTTTTCATTATTACATTTAAAATTTAAAATGATTTAATATTTTGTTTTTCTAATATTTTTTTCCAGGACTCGACATGTTGCTTATTTAATATTACTCAATAAAAATAAATAACAAAAAAATGATAAAAGTTTCAAGTTTAATTAAATTTAAATTCAAAAAGTATTCCGATAATATATTAATATCGATAAAAATGAGTCAAACTCTTTTTATCACTAAAAGAAAAACAAATTTTTAAGATTTTTTTAAACTGTTTTTTTGCTTAGTTTATAAAACATAAGAGCAAAGACGAGTAATAAAAATCTAATAAACTTTAAGAGTCATAATTAAAATTAACATTCCTTAAGTGTTTTTAGTACTCAAATTATTTTCGTTTAAGTAGAAAAATAAATGACCAAACAATTTGATCTAGAAAAGATATACTTTATTTGGATTGAAATGGCAACTTTTTGTGGATGTGAATTTTAGTACTTAAGTAAATTAGACTTGTTACCCACCTATTATCACTTATGTATCAGCTATGCAGTTGATGCTATAAGATAAGAAATTAATAGCATATGTTTGACACGTATCTCAGAAGCTAGAATCTTCGAGATGCTGACTAGTTCCTTTGAGAATGAGTTTGACATGATTGTTGATGATGAGATGATTGTTGCTCACAAGAAGAGCAACTAGACTGGCTTCATGGCATCCAAAAAGCAGGCAGTTTAAAGAAAAGCCCGATTAGTCAATCTTAGGAGTGCTAATGAATTAAAAATAAAATAATAATGCCAATATTGCAGTAGAACCAATCAAAAGTACCCTCGAAAATAGGTCTATGTCTTCGAGACAAGTAGTACATGACCTTGTACAAGACAATAAAATATTGAGAGGGTAAAAAATGGATCCGCTAAATTTAATGTCGACGATATATCTAAACTCTATGGTAATGAAAGAGATAAGGTAGACGTAACAAAGTTATTGAGAGGTATGGTTTTGCAAACGTTGAGAAATTTGCAGAAAAATGGTGAATCTATTTCATGGGAAAGATTCAAGTCTTATTTAACGGCCGCCCTCAAACTTGCCGATGTTCAGAAGCATTTGAGCTCTGAATTAAAGAATTTTTAAATTTCATCGAATTTTGAGCATGACGTGATGAAATTTCTAGCTATATTTAATTGAAATATGGAAACCCTAAATGAAGCCATAAAGTTAGCAAGAGTACACACTAAAGGAAGAAAAAATTTAAAAACCAACCAAAAGCTCGTTTGTTTTATATGTAAAAAACCTGGTCAAAGGAAAGCTCAGTGTAAAGTTTAACAATCTAAAGGAAAACTTAATAGATTTAAAAACTCAAAAATTATCCGTTAAAACATAAACTTGGACAAATTTTATAAAAGGAAACCGGTAAATTTGACAATTTTTTAATTATCTTAATTGGCCAAAAATAGCTAAGCCGGTAACGACATGTTCGGTTGAACTTAGACATTTAAAACTATCACCAAGATTTCTAACATGTAAAAATTAGTACAATAAAATACGCAATTAAAATTGCAAAATTTTTTGCAGACTTTGAAATCAGATGAAGCAAACTTTGCTTCACTAGGTAATAATTTTTTTGTTGGAAAAAGGACTTTTAAGTGCACATGCCTAAATAACTTTAGTCGAATAAACAAGGCTTTTAAGCCACCACAAACTAAACTCTCTTTTATTTGATTAAAAACATAAACCGAGGCATAGATCTCAACAGTAAAAATATTTAAGAATTGTGTTTTTTATCATTTTTATAAAAATTCTGATAAATAATTAAGCTCATTAACAAACATTTTAATAAGACGAATCGCAATAAAAATTTTAGTCATTTTAAAGCTTAAGAAAATGCAAATTTAAAGATATATGACATATAATAAAAATTAAAAAATAAAATTTTCCCTTGCTAATTTTTAGCCTAAAAATAATATTTGATAAAATTTAGCTAAAAATTTTTTAAAAAAGGTTGTAACTTTTTTTATAGAATTGATTTCGCCCTTTTCCTGTATAAATACCTTCCAACCTTTTAATTTGTCAATGATATAATTCTTAAGTCTAATTTTTCTTTATTTTTAAAATTTTATAAATACCAATTTTAAAAAACAAAATTCAAAACATATAGAAAATTTTGATCATGTCATTATTTTGTTTTTTTTTCTTTTATTTGTTATCGTGTTTATGCCATTTTTAGTTAACAAATAATTTTTTTGCTTATTTATACCCAAGCAATTTTTACTAAGCTAAAAATTATTCAGCTAACAGCGATTTAAATTAAGTGGTAACCCATGTCAAAATCTCTTAAAATATCTAATTGAGATAGAAAGAGAATAAAAACTTACAGACAAGTATGCGATCATTAATAGAAAAATATAAAAAAAAATGTTTTTTTTTTTCATTTTAGCCTTTAATTTTTCGCATCAACAAATCAAAATAAATTTTTTTTGAAAATGAATAGAATTTTAAAAAGATTATCCGAAGAAAAAATTTTTTTTAGATGAAATGAGAATTTGTGAAGAAAAACGAGGTAGGGGACAGGAGTGTGTAAATTTTTATTCAGAAAATTTTCGGAATCGCTTATCAATTGAGGAATAAAATTTAAAGATACTAATAGTATTGACTTGGGGCACCTTAATTGCATATTTAATTTTTTTTGAGCAAGTTTAGATAAGTAAGGTGTCCCAAATCATTGCTATAAGTATTTTTAAATTTTATTCCTCAGTTGATAAGCGATTCCGAAAATTTTCTGAATAAAAATATAATGTTAATATCTAGCGAAGATGGTTTGGATTTTTTAGAAAACTATTTTATTTCGAAGTATTTTTGTAAAAAAACCTTATATTTAGTCATTTTTTATAAAAAATTTAGTTTTTTAAACATAAATTGAGGAAAGTGATACTACAAATGAAGAAATTGAGGATGTAGTACCTGAACCTGATGATTACAATTTAATAAGTAATACTGTTGTTGAGATATTTCGAATGAATCTATGACTAATCACAATGCTAATTCATTTTTGAACATCAATTTCCTGATCATCAGTTTCCTTATTTTTTTCTGGAAATCAATTTATTTTGCCATCAATTTAATTAATTTTTTTTGACATCAACTTGCAGATTACCTAAACAATAGAATTTAACAAAAATAAATGTTTTTCCTCTAAAAACTTATTTTATTTTGTTTTTTTGTAATTGTTAAATACTTAAAATTCAAAATTTTAAATTTCAAATCTAACTAAATCAATTCGTATTTTTTTTTGTTATTCGGAGTAAATTTTTTGTTCCATAGAAATTTTAGTTATCTTTGATCAAAAAAAAAATTCCGAAAAGTGACGAAACGAACCGATTTTGAAATTTTTTTTAACTCGAAATTGTTAAAAATGGTACGTAATGAAAATTATGAATTTATCAATGACTTCAACACATTCGTGACTCAACCCTATAAAAATTTTAAAATAAAATTTAGCTACAATTTATTTGTATTTATAATTATTTTAAAAGAAAAATAAATTCTAAAATTTTACCATCGAAGAAAATTTCTTTATAAGCTTTCATGAATAATCACATGAAAAATACTTATTTCTAATACGATAAAGTAGTAGTAGTAGCAATAGCTCCAAAAAATACTGTATGAAAGCTTTAAATTAAATAAAAAAAGAAGCTCCAGAGTGATGATATGAAGCATATTAAAAATGATAAGTAATCTAAAAAATTAGATAAAAAAAAGTCAATTAATTTTTTTTTATTTGGAATGCTAAATAATTAAACAAATTTTTTTAAAATAAATATTTAAAACAAAAAACTGAAAAACAAAATAATTTCTAAAATTGATTAACAATACCAGCCGTTAAAGCCATTGAATAAAAAATACTATTCTTATTAACTAACAAATTTTTAGGTGTATCAAATTCAACAATTCTACCCTTATCTAAAACCATAATCCTATCTGAATCCAAAATAGTATTGAGCCTATGAGCAATAGTTAACATTGTACACTCAGCAAAAGAACTGCGAATAGTCTGTTGAATTATTTCATCAGTATTATGATCAATAGCTGCAGTCGCCTCATCTAACAACAAAATTTTTGAATTTCTCAATAAAGCTCTTGCTAAACATAATAATTGACGTTGACCAACGCTCAGATTTTCACCACCTTCAGAACATTCAAACATTAATTTATTTTCTAAATTTTCAACAAAATCTTTCAAATGAGCTTTTTCTAAAGCATCCCATATTTGATCATCGCTCGACTTTTCAAACGGATCCAAATTCATTCTTAATGTGCCTGAAAATAGGACTGGATCTTGTGGTATAATCGTCAATTTTTGCCTCAAGTCATGCAAACCCATTCTTTTTATATTCATTCCATCAATTATAATTTCACCTTCTTTACTTTCTAAAAGTCTAAATAAACACAAACTTAAACTACTTTTGCCCGCGCCTGTTCGACCAACTATTCCTATCTTATAAAGAAAAAAATTTAATATTAATAATTATTTATTTTTTGGTTCTGAAAATTACTTTTTCAGCAGGTTTTATATCAAAGCTAAGATTTCTAAGAGCGTAGTCTAGGTCTTCACGATATTTTACAGAATAATCTTTAAATTTTATTTCACCAATTTGAGGCCAATCAGGATCAGGTTTATAATTTTTATTCTCCCATTCAGCCTCTTGTGGCGTGTTACAATATTCTTTTATTCTCTCTACACTAGTTAAATTCGATTCCAAGTCAGCAGCACATTTAACAGCATACCTCATCATTCCTGATATCTGAAACCAACGAAAAAAATTTTGAAAAAAAATTTAAGTTTAAGTTTTAAAGAAATTGTAATCATACATTTAGAGCAAATGTAATCGACATACCAATTGTTCCTGGTGATATATCGCCTTTGGCTATTATAGCAAAAATACACGCGAATAAAGTCATGAAATTACCAACTGCTTCCAAGCCTATAGCTGACCATCTTAAATATATAAGTTAATTGCATTAATATTAAAAAAAAAATAGTTTCATTTTATTTTTAACTATATAGTAGGGACCCCTGAAAAAACAACACCCACCAATTTTTTTAAAAACAACACCTGGGTGTTTTTCATGGATCTAAATTTTTTTTTCAAAAACTAACTTTCATATAAGGTAGAGGAGGTCTAGAGCTACAAAACTATATATTTGTTTGATACTTTAGAAGGCTTTTTCAGGTATTTTTTTAATATTTTGTAAAACTCAATAAAGACCACCCCCACAACACCCCCTTATTTTCACCTAGACACCTACATAGAAAACCACATTTTCTGATAGATTTCGACGAGTTCTCTTCAAAAATCATATTGGTTTTTTCTTAGCATTTACGGTTTTAGAGAAAAAAAAAGACTTAAAATGAATGCGTGCAATGGGGTCCTATTATCTTGAAAGTTAAACATAGTTTAAGGAATTTTTAAGAAATCTTCCTCAAAAAAAAAGTTTTAAGCAAGAAAATTAATAAAAAAATAAATTTGACCCAATTTTACAAAAAAATTCTGATCTTGAAAATCTTGAATAAAACTAATTTTATAACTTAATTTTAGTTTAATTGTTTTTAATAAATTTTTTTTTGCTTTAAACATTAATTTTTTCTGCTGAAAACATATTTTTAAAGGAAGATATTTCAAAAACTCCTCAAAAAAACATTGTTCAATTTCCTAGATAATCGGGCTCCATTGCACGCATTCATTTTAAGTCTTTTTTTTTCTCTAAAACCGTAAATGCTAAGAAAAAACCAATATGATTTTTGAAGAGAACTCGTCGAAATCTATCAGAAAATGTGGTTTTCTATGTAGGTGTCTAGGTGAAAATAAGGGGGTGTTGTGGGGGGTGTCTTTATTGAGTTTTACAAAATATTAAAAAAATACCTGAAAAAGCCTTCTAAAGTATCAAACAAATATATAGTTTTGTAGCTCTAGACCTCCTCTAC
Organism: Brachionus calyciflorus; assembly: GCA_002922825.1. Classification (NCBI taxonomy): domain Eukaryota; kingdom Metazoa; phylum Rotifera; class Eurotatoria; order Ploima; family Brachionidae; genus Brachionus; species Brachionus calyciflorus. The sequence goes on from NTPY01000531.1 coordinate 956,890, forward strand.
CTTATATGAAAGTTAGTTTTTGAAAAAAAAATTTAGATCCATGAAAAACACCCAGGTGTTGTTTTTAAAAAAATTGGTGGGTGTTGTTTTTTCAGGGGTCCTATAGTAGCTTTCTAGTTTTTCCAATACTTTTTGAAGAGCTGATTTAAAATCAGTCGGAATTTTTGAAATCTAATTATTATTTCAAAACTTGTTAACTTTCAAGCATTATTTTTTGTCTTAAACTCTCCTGTTAATCGACATTATCATCGGATTGTCAGGTTCTTAATTTAAAAAGAAAAACGAATATAATACAAAGTTACGGTGATTTTGAATTAATTTCAAAGTTACTTTAAATTTTTGTTTATAATATCTACATAAAAAATTTTAAACTTTTTAGTTTTAAAAACCAAACATTATTTTTAAGAAAAAAATTTATTCCTTGAAAATGACAACTTTGTCGAAACGTCGGAGTTCGAATGAAATAAATTATCAGAAAAAAGAACTTTGTTTTTTTTTTATTTTCTTAAAATGTAATCAAAAAACCATTTTTTGAGAAATTTTGGATTATTTGCCACTTGACTCCCAAATTAGGCTGTGGTCCTTTAGATGGCTGCGATGTAAAAAATTTCTTTTCTTAGATATAAATATAGAATAACTTTATCTATTAAAGTTATTCTATAATTTTAAAACCTTTAGATATATATTTTCTCACAAGAAGGCCACAAACTATTTTTGAGATACAGTGGCCGCCAGTCGCGACAAACAACACTAGCTTTTAAAAAAAAAAAAAAGTAATAGAGCAGGAGGTCGAAAATATTTGCGATCGATCATGTACAAGAAAAACATGCAAAATTCATGGTTTTCGGAATTTTATTCTAACAGTTACGTGTTAAACGCATATTTGTTTTTGGTCTTGTTAAATCTTTTTTTTATTACTTCTATTTAAGTTTAAAAAATTTAATTACCTATTACTGACCATACTAGGATAAAAAAATGAATTGTTATAATCGATCTTTTTCTCGATGGCATTGATAAATCTATGCTGAGCTTTATAGGCTTTAATTGTTGAAATTCCATTAAGTGTTTCACCAAAATGTGAAAATATTGGCGATTTACTTGCCGAATCGAGTCTCTTTAGTTTACTTGATGATGATACATAATAACGCTTTTATATTTTAAATAAAAAAAATAATAATTTTGAAAAATTAAAAAATAATTAAGACTTTTTTTACTTGAATAAAAAAGTAAACAATTGCAATTGGAGCTAGTACTGTCAAAAAAAGAGGTGTCGATATGGATATAACAACAGAAGCTGTAATCAAATCAAACAAGCAATAGAAAAAATCTTTAAAGAATACTGGAATAATAAATTCGACACTATTCAAATCTTTGCTGAATCGATTGAGTATACGTCCGATTGGTGTCGATTCAAAAAACTGCATTGTACTATGCATTATTGAATTAAGCATGTTTTGGTGTAAACTACGTGACGAATTCATTATCATTTTAACTGCAATCAGCTCAGAAATAAATGAAAAAAAGTCTTAAAAAAAAAATTTAGTTTTTTTGTTGTTAAATATTTCCTTTAGCCTTTGAATCTTTTAAAAGTAACTACTAAAAAATTAGTAGAAGAATTTTTCACAATTAGTTTAATCGTAAAAATGTGGTCATAATGGAGTTAATTTTTATTAACCATTTTCTTATAAATCTAGCAATTCCAGTAACTGAATAGATAAAAACCTTTACGGAAACAGTAATAAAAATATTTTAATTTATTACAGCACTTTCCTTGAAAAAGTGGCATTACCATTGCCTTTACCGTTACCATTAAATTTTTTTAATTTTTTTTTCAGAAAATTTTGATTCTTTTAGAAAAAATTTTCCCTAAAAAAATTATAAAAAAAATTAATGGTACCGTAATGGTAATGCCACTTTTTCAAGGCAAACTATACAAGCAAGGCAATTGATGTATTCTAAAAGCTTAACACAAAGGCTTATTAGTTTATTTATTTTTATTAGCGAATATCTTTTAATCGATTCAAGAAAAAACTATAATGGTATAATAGTTTGCTGCGACCGGACCATTCCTCAATAATTTTAGACATTCTTGATTTTAGCTAAAGTAAAATTAAGAAAAAAACTTACGCTGTCCAGTTCCTAAAAGACCATATGCTAATATTCTAAATGTTTTCGTCATAGTATCACCTGACTCGCTGACATTAGCATTAGTCCATTGCGTTAGCCAGAAACTAGACAATGCATAAAATACATTCATTAGAATGTAACAAACAAAGAATAAAAATGTCAATAGAAAGGAAGTCGATTTAAAATATTCTCGAACTGTTTTAAATTTAAGATTTCCCGTCTCAATTTTTTCAATCTCAATCAACTTTCCAGATTTTTCCGTCTCATGCAAAATATCTTCTTCATCATCGTCTTCATTATATGTAAGTTTAGTAGAATTATTGATCTTTTCTTCAGTCTCATTACCTTCTATTTTATTGACAGCCTCATCATTGACAAATGCATTACTTAAAAACTTTGAAAAATGATTGTTTTCTTTTATTAAATCTGAATAAGTTCCACTTTCTATTATATTCCCATTCTCTAGCATTATAATAATATCCACTTCTGGTAAAAAACTAACGGCATTTGTAACTAATAATCTTGTTTTACTTTTTAAAATTCCATTTGGACCAATTACATTGTCAAATATGTGTTTGCCAACATGAGCATCAACTGCACTCAATGGATCATCGAATAAATAAATATCAGAATTATTGTAAGCAGCCCTAGCCAAACTGATTCTTTGTTTTTGACCACCTGATAAATTTATACCTTTTTCACCGATTTCAGTTTTGTCTCCAGCCGTCAAAATGTTCAAATCAGTTAATAATGCACATGATTTTATACACTTTTGATACAATTGATCATCGTAAGTATTACCAAATATTATATTATCTTTAACTGTTGCATTTTGAATCCATGCTTGTTGTGGTACATATGATATTGAACCATCAACGTTTAAATGACCGCTTTTTTTGTACATTTCGCCTAATATTGAAGACAATAGCGATGACTTTCCAGCACCTACTTTACCAACAACTAAAAAAAATATTTTTTAAACATTCTTAAGCTTCTTGTTTGTATTAATATTGCTTTTTTGAATATTTATATTATATAAAAAATCTTTAGCGCTTTCATGTTTTTTTAAAAGAGGAAACATATTTAGAAACAATATCATCTGTACTTTTTAATAAGTTACTTAGATGCCAAAAAGATTACTGAATTTAAACCTATTGTAAAGAATGACAAAATACTTCAAATATATATCAGTTGGGTGATGGTAAACTTTTTAATTTTTGACTGTTTAAATTTATTTGAAAATATTTTGCAAAATTCCAATAGATCTCTAATTGTTAGAGGTTTACTTCACTTTAGCACTAGAAGCACCAAGCGAGTCATTTTGACTTTTTTTAAAAAAGCTTCAAGTATTTATATCTCAAAGATGGCATTTATTTTATTAAGAAATTTTTTTCTAAATTGTTGATTAGGTTTAGGACCTTAATATAAGCATTAGTTTATTAGGTTTGTATTGGTGGATTTTGTTATTTTTATGTTCAAAAATTCGATTAAAAATAGGCTGGTGCTTCTAGTGTTAAGTAATTTGTGCTGCACATATTTAAGTACAAATTGAAAAAAGGCCATTTGAAAGAAATTTTCAAAAAATTAATGTGTATTTAAATGTGTGTAACACAAATATTTTTGTTGTTCAGAATTTAAGAAGGCATATTAAACTTTTTGGTCAATTTTATTTTCGTATTTAAATTAGACTTTTTTTAATGGTGTCCAAATTTGCATGAAAACTTTTTTATTGCAAAATTTCAGAAATCTCTGAATTCTGTGCAAATTTGCACACCATCAACAAAAGTCTAATTTAAATACGCAATTAAAATTGCCAACAGGTGCAGCAAATTTTGATTCACTATGTAAGAATTTTTTTGGCACCAAAAGTCTTTCTAAGTGCTTTGCAGAGCGATTTTTGTTGGTCAAAAAATTGAAAAAAAGAAAATTGACAAAAAACTTTAACATGCCTTTTTACAAAATAAAAATTCAAGTTTAGCTTACTTGCAATAAGTTTTCCTCTTGGAACAGTTAAGTTAATGCTATTGAAAAAAAAAATTAAATTTTACTTTAAAAAAATTGAATAAATTAATTCAAAAAAGGTTACTTATTCAAAGCTGAATGTTGAGAATCTTTGGACCATGAGAAAGAAGCTTTTTCAAATTCTATTGGATTTTCTCTATTTGTGTCATGAGATATTTGATCATGATCAATCTCATCTAGAAACAAAAATTCTCTTATTCTTTCCAATGAGACAAAAGCCTTAAACATTATTAAATGCATAAAAAATACTTTAAAGTTTAAATTAAAGTCTTACTTGAATTAGATTTGACATCGCCGAACCAAACAAAAATAATGGTAGTCTAATAACATTGAATAAAGAAAGACTGACATATGCTACATTTGGCGTAAGCACATTGTTTTCATTTATATAAATATAAGTTAGTAAGGAAACAAAAGTGACAGCAAATGAAATAAATCCAAAGCTGAAGTTAAAGCATCCATAGAGAAATGATGCTTTCCTCAAAATATTTAATTCCTTTTGACGTATTTTGTTTATTAATTTTTCAAACGAAATTTCCCAACCGTAAAATTTAATCACTTTTATTCCATTGAGAATTTCGTTTAAAATTTTCATTTTGGTATCTTTGTGTTTAAGTTTTTCAGTTTCGGCCTTACTATACTTGGTCATAAAAATAGAGTTCAATGGAGCTAAAATTGCCATAGCACCTAATCCGGCAAATACAGCCGGGCCTATATAATACCATAAAAGAATTGAAGCGACTATTATTTTAATAGGACCAGACCATACTTGATGACCATACATTGAAAGCTCAACAAATATATGAGTATTTACTTGCATTAAATTCAAGATTTCACCTGTGGTTGCTTTACGTCTTGACTCAGTTGATAGTCTTAAACTCTAAAAGAAAAAATTAATCTTTTTTTAATAAGGATTTTTGGATAAGGAGAAAAATACTTTTTTATAAATAAGGTTCATTAGTGATGATCTTGTTCGAACACCTGCTAAAAATGCATAATTGAAATTATGAGTGAGACAAAAACTGAGTAAAGATAGACGAATGAACAAAAGACCAGCGTAGAAATAACCAATTATCTTTGGATATTCTTCATTTGATATAAAATTTATCAAACCACTATCAAAAATTTAAAAAAAATTAGTCAAGTTAAATTAGCCAGGTTTTAAAGATTTTATAGTTCCAAAAAAATAAGAGATTTAAAAACCTTCAAAAAACAATTTTAATAAAAAAAAAAAGAACATTTTTTTGCTAATTTTGATAGCTCTTTATCACTTTCTATCAAGTTTATAGAACCCGAAAAATAATTTACTATTCATTTAATGGTTAAAAGACTTCAATTAATTAACTAGTCAACTTTAATTTCAATGTAATTTTAAAGTTTATTCACAAATCGCATAAATTTAAATGTGAAAGAAACTACCACATACCATATTACCTTGTTTAAGAATGTCCCCCTTAATACCCAAAATTACATGTGTGATGCACGCACCTACTTAGACTTCACAATGTTATAAAAAAAAGTTTAAAGATGCATCGTGTAATTTCGGGTAGTTGAGGGCGTTTTTAACCAAATATCCATTTAAAAACGCATTGTTTAAAATCGAAAACCCTGGATTGATGCGTCATTCACCTAAAAAAAAAAAAATTTTTTTTTTGGTTTGTGTTGACCATAATTGTAATAGTTTGTTGGTACTATTTTTTTAAAAAATGGCAGTTATGTTCTTGATGAATTATTGGAATTTTCCTCTGAAACGATAGTAACATTAGTTTGATCTTACACATATACTATGACAGAAAACTAAATTCATATCGTTATGAAAATAAGTCGTATTAACAAACTTTTACCATTATTGATTAAAAATCAAAAGAAATAAATTTATTTTTTTAGGTGAATCTATAAAAATAAAATGTTTTCAATCAAAAAATCAGCATCTTTACTTGAAAAAATAGTTTGTTTAATATTTATATTTTTTTAATAACCCTGCTCTTTTGATCAAGATTAGAAAATCCTATTTAATAATTATTTTTTTTTGCTCAAATTAGAATGACGCATCAATCCAGGGTTTTCGATTTTAAACAATGCGTTTTTAAATGGATATTTGGTTAAAAACGCCCTCAACTACCCGAAATTACACATCGGGTTCGTTGCATCTTAAAACTTTTTTTTATAAAATTGTGAAGTCTAAGTAGGTGCGTGCATCACACATGTTATTTTGGGTATTAAGGGGGACATTCTTAAACAAGGTAATACGGTAATATTCAACTTTAAATTACATCAAGCTTTTAATAAACTAGATATATTAGGAGATTATACTCTTGGTAAATGGAAATACTTAACTTAAAATACTTAACTGAAAATCCCTTGGTTTTGTTGGGCGTAGCTAAAATGCTTCAAAGTTAAACAATTTAAATTTTAAATGATATTTAATTATAATTTTTTTGGGATTTTTGCAATGGAAAAATGATTATTAATCCTACTCTAAAATAAGTGGTCCAGTTATGTCTAACATGTCATGTGTCAAAACCAAAATAGAAGCCATTAAAATATTTTTTAAGTGAATGCGAAAAATACAAAATCCGAGTGATGGTTTTCTCATGTCACAACCGGTTTCTTCAGAATCGAGCTTTTCCTTCTTTTTTTATTAAAAAAAAAAAAAATTTTAGGAATATTTTTTTTTTAAATTAATCAATAAAAAATTTACAAGTTCAAGTTCATCATAAATTTTTGAATTATCTTTTCTCGTCGAGCTAATTTTTCTTTTAATTTGATATTTAGCTACCAACTTATTCCATTCCATTTCTAATTCATCGCCTAAAACTTTACTTGAATTATCCTTATCTAAATCCCATACATCATTTCTAGTTAAATTGTTTTTATAACCTCGATAGATAAGTCTAAAACAAAGAAAAAATAATATTAGAAATTTATATCCTTTATATAAAAGTAAAATTTAATAAGCTTTTTAATTTTTACCGACTGATCCAATTGAATGTTAACCATGAAAGCAAATTTACATTTGATTCAGGATATAATTTCTAAAAAAAAAACTCGATAAAATGAAAATTAAATTTTTTTTCCAAGTAATTTTTTACTTACTGAATCAATTTTTTCCTTGTATTCTGAGAAAAAGGAAATGAACCAATTAACCACAATTAGAATAAATGATGTAATAAAGAAAATAAATAAATTGATTTCTTTATTGGTAGCCTTGAAAAAAAAAATCTAAATTTTAGTAACATCTTAAAATCAAACTTGTAACTCCAGGGATATAAATCGAATACTCTTAACAAATAATTATGTTTTTTCTTAATTATACTATGAATTTTTTTCAAAATCGGAAATCAGTGGAACAGAAATAAAGATATTTAACAATTTAGAGAAATAGCCGTTGAGTAAATAAAATAATAGAAAAAAGAACAAAAACTGGTGATTCAAGATTTAAATTTCCTTTTTTATTAACTGTTATCACCTTTTTATAAAAATTAAAATTTTATTTTTTAACAAGGAGGGGAATCCCCTCCTTACCTCCCCTTGCTCAGAATTCTCTTCTTTCAAAGATTTAGGAATTATTTCAAATCAAATTAAGTACAATAAGATGAATTATTTTCATATTATTACTGTCTCTTCTAAAGATACGCACACAAATCTTGTTAACACTTAAAACTTATAACAAACTAAAATCTTTTTTAAATTTTGTGGCCAATAATAATCAGATTTTTTTAATAAATTTATATAAAAATTTATTCTTCGGTTCAAACTTAATTTTAATACTTTATCAGCACTGCTATTAAACAATAAAAATTGTGCCATCGATCCGATAAAGTACCGTCTCGATTTTGATCGTACCGAACCATATTGTTTTTTAGAAGCGACACATATACGAGTTGGAAAGTTAGAATATATTTTGTTAAAAAGACCATTTAATTTTTTTTTTCTAAAAATAAACTTTTTAACTATTTTATGCCCTATTTTTTTAAGCATGCTTTTACTTACTTTTTGCATATAATCACTCATATCGTATTTCAGATGCTTCATTTCGCATATTTTTGTGGACCAAGGTTTATATATTTTTGATTAGAAATAATGAAAAAATAACATGGGTCAAGATTATGGCCAAAAGTTGAGTTCTTAATAAATTTAGATTAGAATTCCTCCCAATTTTTTAGTTTAACAAATTTGATAAAATTTGGTTAACTAATGACAAAGTTATGCTGAATTTAAGCAAATAACACCTCAAACTTTGAAGGACAACAACTTTTGAAAGAATGATTGGATTTCAAATATTCCGACTGATTTTAAATCAGCTCTTCAAAAAGTATTAGAAAAACTTGAAAATAATATTTTTTCTTATCTTTTATTAGAATTGCCCCGTATCCTTTTTCTTTATAAAAAATTAAATGAAACACAACATTTATAACCAATTTCTACTCAAAAAACGCGGTTAATTAAAATTCAACTAAAGAGACAAATTTGAAGTTTTGTTCCTTTAATTTTATTCAGAGAGAAAGTGATCGACCTCGTATACAAATCTTTTAACATGGCGAAGATTTTTTCCAGTCGTCCCATGTAATAAAAAAAAAGAAATTTTATATATTTGTTTATTAATTAAAAAAACTCAAATATTTAATAAAAATGCAAAAAAAAATACAAAAAAGGAAAAAATATATTATTATGGCATTGTGATGGTCAAGTAATGCAACAAATCTATTTGAAGCCAATGTCTTGTTTTAAGTCCCTACCAAGTTACTGAAATCAAAATCCAAACAATAAAACAAAAATAGTACTAACTGTAAAAATAATATTCTTAAAGAATATAACCCCTTACCTCGCTCCAAAAAAAAGAACCCAATTTTTTTAGATTATTTTTATGCGAAGTCAACGAGAAAAAGAAGCCAAAAATCTTACAATTAATAAAGACAGTTAGATAATGACTTTTTTCTACTTGAGAGTTTAGAGTCCTCAACCGAATATGTTCAAACTTCTTTAAAAAATGTTTATTTAACTCATATAAGTTACATTATTTTCCGATTTATACAGTGGTGGGG